>CM029606.1:53687473-53778153 GCA_017311375.1 Mytilus coruscus
AGAACATTCAATAAAGCAGTACATTTGAATAAGAAGATGTTGTATGAGTGCCAATGAGACAACTCTCCATCCAAGTCACAAACAATTATAGGTCAAAGTATGGCCTTCAACACGGAGCCTTAGCTTACACCGAACAGCAAGCTATAAAGGGCCCCAAAATTACTAGTGTAAAACAATTCAAACAGGAAAACCAACGGTCTTATACATATAAAAAACGAGAAACGAGAAACACCTGTGAACAACACCAACAGACGAGAACCACAAACAACAGACTATTGACTTAGGACAGGCGCGCATAAAAATAAAGAGGGTTTAAACGTTTTAACATGCGCCATGTACATATATTTTAACCATACTACTTCCTACGTATTTTACTTTGTCACTAAGCAAATATCTGGGTGACTTTTTTATCAAATGAATGCTAAAGACGTGGGATCACTGTAGAACATTTTTTGAAAGTTTTATTTAACATAAAAAAACTGATATAATATTAAAATAGGATAGCATATTTGCCCTCTTGCATAGATCAGATGTACCTGTTAACTCTAATACGCAATTAAATGTAAGTCGATTTTTTTCAGCACAAGTCAGGATATAGTGTCGTGTTGACATGAAATACCTGTCACATATTTGAACCTAATAAGACAAAATAGCTATGAGTTCTTGAACTTGCAGAATTTAGCATAAAACAATTTATCCTAAGATGATCTTCTAGGAATTTTACGTTTTCTTTAATCGGCATTTCGATCGTCTTTACTATAAATCACAACAATGGTTGATAATAGGAAAAAAAAAATGTTTTTCAAATACAATATCTATTTGTGGTACGTTTCCGATTGTATGATGGTGGGCTACCGTAAAATATTTGATACTTCCACTTAAATTTGACTTGACATTTTATATCTTATCGTTAAACTTGAAGGTAAACATAAATTGCAATAATGATAAATGAAATATTTTTAATATCAAGGGTAAAGAATGGATGATTTCTATGTTACCATTACTACCAAACAATAAACCTCTTTTTCTCACTTTTTAATTTTTTGATGCAGGTTTTTGTTTTGCTTCTCCATGCCATTCCTCTGTGAAAGACTATATATACTCGACTCGTATTTAGTACAAAAACCTTGAAAATGTAATTTTATGAGATACTAGTAGTGCATATGCAAAAGAAAGAAAAAAACAATACTATAAATTTATTATGATTCCCCTTCCCCTTTCCCCCTTCCTTGCCAACAGATGCCAGACAGAAAGAGGAATAAAAGCTTGGGGATCGCGAACTCGGTCTATATTGGTGTTCTCAGTCTCAGTCTCCCACACCACACACCCCACGCACCCCTAAAAAAAAAAAAAAAATAAATAAAAATAAACATAATAAATTAAAAAAAAAAAAAAAAATACGATTCGAAACACTTAAAAATTTAGGATAATGTTAAAATGATAATAGTGTTTTTGAACGCATACAGTGTATTTACACGTCGATATAGTAATATGATATTCTAGGAATGTAAAACTGTTAAGTGTCTATGATGCATCTATATTCATAATACACGTTATTCGATGATTTAATATTTCAATAGATGCGCAAGGCCAGGTTTTAATAGAAATGTGTCAACATTGTCGACAAGAAGATGTATGGCAAAAGTGAGATAACGTTTTTAAATTGTAAAATGAGTTAAGACAAGTGTAACCTACCGATACACTACGAAGACAGTGATATATTGACGAGATATGTTCATCTTGGGAGGAGAGATCTTTATAAAACAAAAATAAAACTTGATAGAGTTGTATTTCATAGTACATTGCACCATGAAAACTTATAGAATCGGAAAAATTAGATATTTTTTCACCATTTCCTCCACTTATAAAATTGTCGAACATAAAATAGACAACATCATTGACCTTTACTTGGAAAAATATACCCTTTCGATTTAAAACAGCGAGTTTGGAAGAAACAAATTTTATGGGTCATAGAACCTGCAGGATTCTTTTCAATATCTGAGTCAACCCGGGTTAAGTTCATGGGATTTTACATAAAAATACTTTTATGTTATTGATCTCCTTTCGTGGCACTTTTGCAAGCTAACACATTCGTAGTATGTTATCGTCAAGAGGCCCAATCATCTTATAGGTCACGTTTTTCCGAATTTGTTACACTCTTGGAGATATATTCAAAATAAAGCGAATGAAAATTTTCAATATTTTTAAGCAATTCTTACTATTCTTCTTATGTATAATTCGAGTAGCTGTATAACATTTATTTGCTATAGGTGGTGACTACAGTACTAGTGTTACAAAAGATATACTTTTTTTACATTTTAAACATATTTCTCAAAAATAATTTAAAGAATTATCCAGGTTTGAAAACTAAATTTGTGTTTCATAAATCTACAAAAGTTAACCATCTTTATCACTAATATTTATCCAGAGAATATCACCTCCTGTCTGTTTAAGAGATTTGTTTTCTGATTTTGCTGTTATACAAACATCCTCTTCACACAATGACGCTTTGTCGTAACACTGATAAGCAGTATCTTTATCGCCAGACAATTCAGAGCAAACACCCCAAATTGTTAATGATAATGATAGTTGTTCTTGTGCAACAAAGTACTTTTTCTCTACAGTCAAACACAAATCCCTCAATGCTTGTTGTCTGTTAGAAATATCACGAAGATGATAATAGCATAAAAATTTCAGACAATGAGACAAAACAACAGGCGTTACGGTGATAATGCGGTTTTCAATCTCAAGTTGTAGCTCTTCTGGTATTACGGAAGAATGTTGTAAATATGTAACCAAAGAAATGGTCGCTAATTTTAACTTGTCATTTAATTTTATGGATTTTGTATGAACATGTTTAGCATAATAATTCACTTGTCTTTGTAGATAGAATGATAAGCCTTGACACACCTTATCAGGTGTACACTTTGATAGAACATAATCAGTTATTTGGATTGCTATATTGTACTGTCCGATGACATAGTAAAACGATGCGTACAACAGCCACCCAGTAACAGCATCATGTTTTATCGCTTCTTGTAAATGTTTATGATAACGACGTCGTATATTGTCAACATTATGTCCTATGACCGGACAAGGTAGTTGTTGTAGCATATACTGATTGATTTTGGATTTCCAACGTTTGCAAACATAACGAACATATTCAGACGATTCTGAATGAAGCAGAGATGTTATAGTGACTAACCCCCGGTAACAATGACTTATTTTCTTGGGATTTCCAAACTGGGCGAAAATCTTATAAAATAAAAAGTCTTGCTGAATGGTGGAACTGCTTTTCATAGTAGATGCAAGACCTTTGGAAACTACATTAGATATTTGTCCAGAAGTTCCATCACCAATAATATTATCAAGAGCACTAAGCAATATCTGATTATTAGAAGTATTTACTTTTCCTTGAAACATATTTTGTTCGGGTATAAAGTAGTTCGGACAGTAGCAGTTTTCTATCCAGGATCTTAATTTAATTAAACACAATGAAAAACAGTAAAACAGGTTAGCTAACTGAAAGGTCTGTATGCAGACTTCCTCTGATATCCAAAACAGCGTTGTTTTAAGAAAGTAAGAACATAGTAAATCTTTCACATCATTTTGTTCGTTTATGATGTGTTTTAATGTTAATTTCAGTAGACCGTAGCATAATAATTGGGTATAGTTAAATGAGTGTAGAAGTTGTTTTTCTGCAACTGAAAATGATAATCTCCATAAAAATGGATTATTTTTCATTGTTTTAGGTCCGATTGGTACCAACATACACCCATTCCTCACAATTGCATCTATTATTACATTAGGCGGCCATTGTTTCCTATGTCGATAAACCCACTGTATCGCATTGTGTGGGAGTGATTTACAGCGGAAACAAATTGCAATATCATAAGATAAATTGCGATCCGAAATACATGGACCATGTAAAGACACAGGAGTAGAATGTTCGCGCTGAAAAAGTCTCATGAACTTTTCTGGTGCTAGATATAAACCTTCGTCGGTTTCTGTAACCATATCTTTAAGTACTGGACTAGATGTCTCAAATCCCCCGGCCAATTTCAGTCGGCTAAATCCTGGATGTGCATGGTCTATCTCCATCATAAGTGTAGCATATTCATATGGGATTTTTACACCCTTCATGCTAGTGACGACTTTAATACCATGTAAAACGTACATTATATCAAGATCACTGCCAGGTAAACTCAAACCTTCAGCTAGACTTCCACTTGATAGGTATGTATACCCAGTTTTAGGATGCATAATATTAAATATTTCATCTTGTACCAGAAATAACCGTTGTCTTTGATGTATGTCTGTTTCCTTGCCGACTACATTTACAAGCTGTTCGTACACATATTTTTCATGAGAATCATCAGCCCAGAATATATAACCTGAAACATAAACACTAAATATATGCAAAACATTATTAGACGATTTGGAGAGGACACAAAACTGACCAGAATCAAAATACGATAGAACTATACATGCTAGGATTATGTATTTTGATATTGTTAAATTTATGACTCTTCTTTCTAACAAATATATAATTCAAATAGCTTGTAAAAAGACGATGGTACGCATAAGAAGGAGTATCTTCATATATATATATATATGAAGATAAGATGGTATACCGCAAACATGAGGTGCAAAAATTTGTACACTATATCCGGATTTCGACAATTAATGTCTCTTCAGTGATGTTAGGGATCGAAACGGTATTTGGAAGGCCATATAATTTACCTCAACATAAGGTCTAACGCTAATCTTTATTGGCTATTTCAACTTTGAGGGGACTTCTCACTCTACTACAGCTTAAAACCAATCATATTTCAATATTGGAAGTGTATCAATAATAAGAAAAAGATAACAATAGTCCACAATACACAAGACCAAGAATCACGAACTCGACCAAGGGATTTTTGCAATTCGAATTAGTATGAAGGTGGAGAGTCGACCTAGCATTCTGCTATTCGTCCCTTTGCGTTGAAGCAGGAACAATTTTAAATATGGAAAGATCATATTAGACCGTTAATTCAGAAAATATTGCATGCATTTATAATTGCGATTTTTACAGAATGGACAAAAGTGCTTGATTGATTATATCAGTTTCAGAAAAAAATCTGCATATAGATATATATGCATCATATATCAGAATGTGAGTTCTTATTATTGCGATATTTAACCCGTCGTATTATTCGCATCAATAAAAACCTCACAATAAATTCTGAATTTACAGTAGTATACTAGATGAACTAGACAAAAGGCTAATCTAAGACCAGATTTTGTTCGGTATTACAGCTTAGACTCTCAAATAATGTTTTCGAAGTAAAAAAAAAAATAAAAATATGATAAAATTGCATTGAGATATATATTGAACTTTACATCAATTTATCCTTAGTATTCTGATCCATACAAAATAAAAAAAACAAAAACAAAAACAAAAACAAAAACAAAATAAATACATTCATTGATATACCCTTGTCATGGTTAAGCACCCACAACCACAGTTACGAACACTCACACATGTGATACATCATTAGAACTTAAAAGGAAACATTAAAATAATAATAAACTTAATCTAAAAAACTTCAACCAATTTGGAGATGTTACTGACAGATAGACGGTAATTGAACAAGAACAACATATACGAAGAAGTCCGACCATATGACATGGACGTGTTTATAAGAAATCTTATCATCAGTAATTGGGGATTTTTATTTTCGAAAAGCATCTTGAGCTAGATTTGAGACGATAAAACAATAATCATGATAATGTAAAGAAATAGTTAATATGAAAACATATGCTCGGTAAAATAGGATGCAAATTCTGCAATTCTTTGAGATAATATCTTTTGACGGTTTATAATTCAGAAAATGCATATTTGAAGGTTTTTCTTGTCGTATAACACACCTCGGTTGGTCTTTTATTTCAGTAATCCTAATACGCCGACAAGAAAAACCTTAAAATATGCATTTTCTATTACATAGCTCAGTGAAACAGTATTAATTACAGAATAGAAATTGTACATTTATAATTGTTTGACTCATGTCCATAACAGAACAGCACGAAAAGCTTCTTAAACTGTTCACAAATAGTATGCTAATAGAGTAAGTAATGCATTTGGAGGGAGAACAGGAACCGTATCTTTATATTAATTTTCTAAAATATGTATGAAAAAAGAAGATGTTGTATGATTGCAAATGAGAAAACTCTCCACAATAGACCTAATGACACAGAAATTAACAGCTATAGGTCACCGTACGGTCTTCAACAATGAATAAAACCCATACCTACCGCAAAGTCAGCGATAATTTATTTATGATGACGGACACTGGACGCCCCCATGAAATCTTGAATTATATTTTTCAAATGTTTTAAAAATCATCATTACATAAATACACACATTTTGTATACCATTGAATTGTCCTGTCCAACCATAAACGTGCAAGTGGTAAGGAAGATTACAAGGACATACATTTTAAAATGAAGATAATAACTTTTCCTATTTACAAATTATTCGCATCTTCATATATCATTTGCCAAATTTCATTGAAATAAATGTAATCGTATGAAACCATGCACAATATACATGCAACATAAAAATCATGTCAGCAAAACATTTGCCATAGAAGAAGATCGCAACGCCTAATGCGTATGTGGTAATGAGAGACCACGGACAGCAATTACTTCTATGTTCAAACTGTGTTTTAAACTGTTATATAAATATATATGCTTCTCTGCATGTAGAGCATTTAGGTAAAACACCTCTGTACAAAAGAATTTGTTGAATTGTTACATTTCATTTTATCTAGAAACAAAGACATTATTAAATATTTACATTGTATATAACCTAAGCATAACTACACTACACTGACATGTACATCTTGTTATCTATAACAATCAGTTTAAAGGGGTTTGAATAAGTAGGTATCCCTGTAACAAAAGTTGCATGATATTTGTTACTGTTTGGACTAAAAGAGAGGCAAAAGATACAAAAAGGGCATTCACGATCATTAGTCGAAAATATAATGTCAACGCTAGTATAAAAAGACAAAAAGACAAACAACAGTACACAAAAAACAAGATAAAAAACAAAACCCAAGGGTGATCCAAGGTACTCCGGAGGGTCAGAAGATCCTGCTCAACATGTGGCACCCGTCGTGTTGCTCATATACGTACAAACCCGGTGAAAAGTCATCGTCATCTTTGTAGCAGATATTCCATAACGGTCAATCAACTTGTTATGATGTCCGTAAAATTTACGAAAGAACACTGTACAGCGAAACTTCATTCTTGTATTTTTCGAAATTTTCTAAATTTCCTTTATTGTTCCCTCATATACTTTGATATATTCATTAGGTAGTGTTTTAGTTGATCCTTGTATGATCGTTTCATGAGATTCGTGTCCTAGTTTTCAGGGTTATAGAACATATACGTAAACCTATTGAATCTTTAATCATAAAAACCGATGGGTTGATATGAAGTGTCTTTTAAAATCATGTTAAAATGTTTATCAATATGAATACGCACGTCTTAAATGTTTACACGCACTTTATTTGATCTCTAGTGGTTAGTTGTCTCAATAGCTATCATACAACATCTCTTTATACATAAAGCTATGAATGATGGTTGTAACGTTATAGGTAAATCCAGCTCCTATTTATTAACACGATGTACAGTACATTGCCAAATAATACCTCCGAATTTTAATTCGATCAATACAATTAACACACCTCTCAATCATTTCGCAAATCACATATTTTGTTTAACACAAAAGAATAGAAAACATCGTACTGTTTACAATAATGTTTTATGTAAAAGTTTTTAATCTTGAAGTTTTCTTACACATTTGTAGCAGGGATGTTTTAATAAAATGTTTAGAAGCATTATTCTTCAACCAATATACAATATACAAGACACTTTGTCATAAACATATAAAATGCTGCACGCGAGATTAAATCTTACTGCGGTCAAGCAAAATCAAATCTGAACTTTCGATTATTTTGAGAGTGCAAAGTGAAACAGTTTTGTTTCGATATTCATAGACCTGGCAAAGTGCATATACCTATTTGTAATGTCCAAGTTTAGCTTCATGATTTAGTCTTAATATCAAGTCGTCATTTTTGAATTCATAAACGAGTTGAATTTTTTTCCGAAAAGATATTGAATATCTTCAGAGCACTGGCAGGAGATAACCCTGTAAATTGTTCGTTTAAATAAAAGAAAGGGTATACTCGACTAACGAAAGCTTTATTGTTTATTTATTCTATTTGAAAAAAAAAAATGTTTTTCGACAAGGGAACTGGAAACAGTGCAGTCAAATTCGCTACGATGTCACACAAGTACGGTTAGAATACGACTGACATTGTTTGGCTAAATTTCATTCAAAGTATATATAATTGAGGTGTAAGGACTGTAATACCATAGGTTATCCGATTGAGAATGTATGTCTTAAGGTTATCACATATTAAGACGTACGTATTTATCTTGATATGCAGTTAAGTGGTACATAAAGCTTTAATCTGTGCTAAAAGATAATTGCAAAACATCAATTTCCCCGCGTTCTTTTGTTACCTAATGACATACTACAGCTATTCTTTTCAGTGTAACCTAAATGATTTTCCACAACATTGTGCAACAAAAATAGCCGTTTATTAATTTACTAGTATCAACTAATTATGTGTTATCCTTGTACATGTTGCAATCCTAACAATTTTTTCCTACTTTAAAATCTTTCGGCTAAATATGATAAATGTCAGACCCTTGTTGCAAGTACTTAATAAATATATAGATATTATATTGAAATCTTAAAAATATTAACCAGACAAATAATATTCAGATTCAAACATGAAATAGTTTAATGATGTTTAAGGATTAAGAGATAAAATGTTATTTCTTCAAAGTTCACAGATCAAGATTAAGATTTATATGACTTGCATAAATGCAATGATAAAATCCAATTTGATAAAATCAGCACAAATAAAGAATGCCTTTTTCAATTTCTTGTTATTCACACGACGAATCTAAGTCAAAGTTTAAAAGAGTAGGTTCAATAGGCCCTATAATGGCCTCTATTTCTAGCTACAATTCAAATTAAGATTAATTGACCAATATAACAATGAATCAAAACTAATACAATGGCTAGATAGGGAATTTATCTTTTTTTTTTTTATTAAATTACGTACTTGCGTTCTATTTATGACGTCTAAAATAGCACTCATTTTCTATTTCCACGAAAACTCAATGAAAATGGGTAAATTTCCATTGATTTTTTGGTCAGGATACATAGCGCGCATACGTCGAAAAAAAAGATCTTTTGACATTGTGTTTGTTAGAACATTTTACCTATCTTTTTTAAATATCAGGATGTCGACGCCTGTGCTCTTTGCCCCTAGGCCTGAAATCGGTTGATATCCGGATGATTTTGTCACATGTCGCCAAAATTAAAATTTTTGGCCTATATGTAAAAATCAACGGTTTAAGATAAAACTTTGACAAAAATAATTCTGTATAATTTTCTTACATGTCTTTTCATAGAATTTTAACATTTTTATCTTGAAACATAACACCTGATAAACGGGGCCAATTATTACCTTTACTGGTTACATTTTGTAAATACAGCTGTTTTACAAACCACGCTTTTTTGGGAAGATATATAATATGCATAGAGATTTTGTTTTGTTTACCTACTGGTTCCCAGATATGTTCTATGTTTCATTTCGTAGACACATAACTTGGGAATGTTACCAGTAAATATACACATGCATAGCGGTCAAATTAAAATATGTTGAAGACCCAAAATAAAGGGAGGGGTAGTACAGAATGTAGGAATAAGTTTACTCTTAGAAGTTCGGGGCATATAAATGTTGAAAATATGCCTCACAGCTCAATATTGTGACCTTTGAAAACAATTGTAGTGCATATGAGCTTTCCATTCTAGGATATAATTTTTTGCGAAACTTCATAGTAAAAGTGGTACAGTTTTAGCCGTAAAGGGTGTTCCTATGGGAAATTGCATTGTCTATATTTATAGAAATGCAACATATAGAACTTAATCCTTTTAATTATCATGATTATATAGAACTCGTTTTTCTGGTTAAAAGATTATTTATATTTGTCAACGTATCTGATTCTGGATTTCCAACTGCTTATCTTTCTACTGATAAGGCTTATGTTGACAAAAATGCTTCTAATGTACGGAACTATAAGCTAAATTCATATTTGCTGTGTTATAATTTAAGATTACCTTCATTATGACCTTTACAATTCTCTAAATATTCCAGGTATTCATTAGAAGATTTAACAGGATATCTCAAATTAAGGATCCATTCAGAATTTTGTTTTCTTCTTTCTAAACAGGCTTTGAAATTCTTTTCAAACTGATGAATAGTAAGACCAAATACGTCGTTAGAAATACTTATTCCACCATCAAAATGTTGTTGAAGAATTGGTGTGTGCCGTCGTGTTCCACGATAGGGAAAGCGTTTTACTCCGTATTTTTCCCAAAATGTTATTTTTTTCATTCCATATATATGTCCATCTTGTCTGCCTGATCTCGAGGTACTGATGTTCATAATGTGGGTACTGAAATCATTATGATATATTTTATGAAGCTGTGGACTATTTTATTTTGTTATAAAAACAAATATTATTACAAAATAATCTACCAATGGTTTTGAATATCCTTCTGATCTTAAACGCTTAATTTGAAGCCTTTGGTTAGACCCGACCGAAGATCGAACCCACGACCTCCCGCACCCATGCAGTCATGTTGAAAGGTGAGAACCGGGGCAATTCAATAATTATCAATGATGATATTTATATCTGTTATAAATGTATCTAAGCTTTCCAGGAACTGTCAAACGAAGAACATTTTTTAAACAGCTCCCGTGAATGTGTCTCACTGAAGGCCTCTTAGAGATAATCTCATCAATCTGTTTTTAAAAAATATGGACCTTATCAAGAAACCTAATTTGATGAAATTTATGTCATGCATATATGAAATGTGATTGCTTAAAAAAAATTATTTTCGGCAAAATCACGCAACACTACTTTATATCAACACATTTTGATCTTAATGTTTGCAAAATCATTTGTAAATATCTTGAATAAGTAAATGTGCCTTGGCATCATAAAATAATTGTAGTCAGTTTGTAATAAAAACAATTACCTAGCCAACCTCTTCAAATGCACATAGAACACCTGCAATGGAGATCTATTGCTTAGACTTTTTGATACTTTTTATTTAGAATAATATGATCTCTATTTCATAGGAAAAAAAAAACGATAGCAGATGAACAAACCTTGAATGTTCCCTCCTTACTTATTTTCAATGAATTAATGAATAGAGTAGTCTTCCTTATTTGCCTGAACAATTTTGATTTAATATTGATGACTGTTATCTATGTAACATGATGATAACGATGATAATGTTTGACCCACATTAATGTACACAACATTCCACAACTGCTATCAACATTTTAATAATTTTTGTGTATCTATTACTACTATGACAGTTTTTTTTCATAGCTGCATAAGTAATGCACCAAAGACCTACATGCTCGTCATCTGGTCTCTGGTTGATAATTGTCGTATTGGCAATCATACTGCATATTCATATTTTACATTCTGCATGTCATCATAGACACTTTTGCATGACTGTCATTAAAAAAAAATTAAACATAAAATAAAAAAAAAAAAAAAAAAATCGAAGTTCTATAACCATATAATTGAAGTATTATGTAATCTCAGTTTTGGTAAAGATTAATTCTAAACTATGTTGTTTTGATAAGAAAATCTTCTAACATTTTGTTTGTTAGTAATGTCATATGATTGATAACATATATTGATATTTTCAATAAATACCAAGTTATTCATTCAAACCGGAAAATGACGATTAGCAAATGTTTTAGTATACTTAAACAGTTTATTTTAAATGAAGTGTACGCCCTGATAAATGCAAAAAATAAATATTAACATTGCAATGCAACACATATCATTTATAAATGACTTTATCTTATGCCTAATCCTTAAACTTTGGTTTCTGCAGCTTATCCTACCAGATCCCAAATAGGTTGAAACTCTTATAATTGCCATCTCACAAAAACTAATATCAGTAGATTCAAAAATTTACAATGTCATTTTCTCGTAGTAATAGACGTTGTTCAAGACACAATAATACGTTCAGGATCAACGGAGTAAACGATAATGACGATTACATTTCAAAAACCGGACGTAAACACACAGTTTCCCATAGGAAAAGAAGTCTATTAAAAAGCAATGGAAATGTCCTATTTTTATATCAAATTGATGAATATGTTTAATAGGTATTATTTCGACAAAACCTGAAATTACAATGTAAAAAGTGAAATGACAAAAATACCAAACTCCAAGGAAAATTCAAAACAGAAAATTCCTTATGAAAAGCTCAAACACATCAAACGAATGGAAAACACCTGTCATATTCCTGACTTTGTACAAGTATTTACTAATGTAGAACATAATGGATTAAACCTGGTTTAAAGTAAAAAAAAAAAAAAAAAAAAAGAAAAAACGAATGACAATGAAAATAAAAACAACAGTCTACACAACACCAAATAGAACATTGAAGACCGTACAACACGAAACCCGACATAATCCGGGATGACCTCATTTGTTCCGGACGATATGAAAATCAACCTGTAACACCGAAAACAAAATGAAAAGCAAAAAGGAAATGTTGAACCATTTTATATAAAATTAATAAGATTGTGTATAACTGCTAAGGAGAAAAAACTCCATCAGACATCAAATGACATAGAAATTAACAGCCATGGATCACGTTACAGCTTTCAACAATGAGAGTATCCCATAACGCATAGTTAGCTATAAAAGACCCCGAAATGATAAATGTTAAACAATTAAAACGGTAAAAACCAACGGCCAAATTATGTACAAAACAATGAACGAAAACCAAACCTGATAAACAGCAGCAAACCACAACCACTGAATTATAGGCTCCTGACTTAGGAAGGCGTATACAGGTATTGTCGGGGGTTAAACATGTTTGCGGGCGCCGAAACTCTCACCTTAACCCCTGACAGTGTTGTAACACCACGATATATGAACAAACTATAAAAATCAGTTTCGAAGGGCTAAACTCATAAGATCGATGCAAAGTAACAAAAACACAGACAGGAAGTGGAAGGGTATTTATACATCACCACAACAAAAAAGACACTAAGCATAAATCTGAATGTACTTGCAATAACTGATATCTCGTTCAAAGCCAATAACAATAACAAAAATCATGTATCTAAGACTTTGATAGAGGACAAAGGATACCCCATCCACTCATGACCCAAAATTAGTACATGCATATCAAAAAACACGTCAAAATCAAAGTCACAGTAAGGCCTTCAAAACGAAAAAAAAAACCTCTCAGCTCACAGCAAGTTTAAAACGGCCCCTAGCACCGGCTCGAGTGGAATTCTTTGCCAAAAAAATATTGGAAAATACTAGAAAGTAGTACTTTTTAAAAACAAAAATAGTTCCTACGTATAGGTGTAAATATCAAACTATGTAGAATATATTTTAGTAATTAAGGTAACAAATGAAAGGCGAAGGACTAGTGATGTCTGTAAACACATATTTGTTGATAATTTTGAATAATACAAAAATGTATGAATTATTTCTAAAATTGAGGGCATATATTGCCTGTTTCTCATATATGAATTTCCTGGTTTGATGTGTCCAAAGTTCCGATAACCCGTTCACTCTGATGTATAAATAACGGTGTATTGATACCACCTCCAAATAATTTGGATGTGAAAAAAAAAAATAACGTGGATAGGAATGAGGACCAATAATAGGTGGTGTGTGTCTTATTTACATGTTTATCTACAATTTAAACACAAAATGACAGTCATAATATCTAATACACATGTTCATCTATCATGCAATCTATGCGTTTGACTACATTTATGAGGAAGCATTATGAATATACATTTTATCATTAGTCTCTATCTAAAAGAGGCATCATAGTTTTCGCTCCCCGGTAAACTGTATAACATTTAATTCTTGCAGGTGGATGACTACAGTGTTGTAAAAAGTAAAATAAAAAAAAAAAAAAAAAAAAAAAAAAAAAAAAACCGAGCTCCGAGGAAAATTCTAAACGGAAAGTCCCTAAGGAAATAACAAAATCAAAAGCTCAAACACATAAAACGAATGGATAACTGTCATATTCCTGACTTGGTACAGGCATTTTCTTATATAGAAAATGGTGGATTAAACCTGGTTTTACAGCTAGCTAAACCTCTCTCTTGTATAACAGTCGCATACAATTCCATTATATTGACAACGATGTGTGAACAAAACAAACAGACAAAATAGGTAAAAATGTCAAAAATAGGGGTACAGCAGTCAACATTGTGTTATAATCTTAATCATTATAATAACAAACAAATATGTTAACAAAGAAAAATAAAAAGGCATATAGACAAAGCACAATAGCAAAAACGAAAGACAAGAATACAAAAATTTACTATAGTACAATAACACAATGACGGGATGTATTAGCACCAAGCCACGTCAAATTGATATTACCTAAAACAGTGAAAGTATTAATTTACAAAGACAAATAAAAGAATGCTATAACACGTTATAAAGTTGACATAAAAGATATACATGTAACTTTTTCAAACAAAACTGTTTGAAATAATAATCCAGGGTTTAATACTAAATTTGTTCCAGTATTTTAAAAAGTAAGTCGTCTATATCACTTTAGATTTTTGGGGGAATCCTGTCTTTGTAAAAGCTTTGTTTTCTTATTTCTCCTGTTTTACAAATACCATCCTTGTACAGTAAACCTTTGTTGTAGCATTGACAAGCAGTATCTATAACACCAGATAATTCAGAGTACACACCGAGAATGGTTAATGATAAAGAAAATTGATCTGATGAAATGAAACAGTTTTCCTTTACAGTTAAATGCAAATCAAGTAATGATTGTTAATTATATCCCCGAAATGATAATACCAAAAGAATTTCTGGCAAAAAAACTGGATGAATCTTTATTTCTTTAAACCCCTAAAAACAGCTCTTGTGGGTTAATGAAAAAAAAAAAAACAAAAAAAAAACAAAGAAATGGTAGCTAATTTTGACTTTGTGTTCAATGACATGGACTTTGTTTGGAAACGTTTAGCAAATTGGTTCATCTCTCTATGAGTCTTTAATGCTACACAATCAATCCTTATCAGGTGTACACATTGATAGAAACTGTTAAACGGAGTGTAAATATTTTGACCTTTCCTATATCTTGTTCAGGTATAAAGTTATTAGGACACAGTAACAAATCCTTCACATCAGGTTTTATGTTTAAGACATAATTCAGTGTTAAGTAGTCTGTAACACATAATCTGTGTATAGTTAATGGAATGAACCAGTTGTTTTTCTGCCACAGAAAGGGACAGCCTCCGCAGCAGATGATTGTTTGTATCTATTTTAGTTCACAATGGTATCAATTACTTGACTAGGTGCCCAGTGTTTCCTATGACGATTAACCCAAAAACTTACATTGTATGGGAATGATTCTCAAGGAGATAATACGCAACGTCCACATTCTGCTTTCTATTCGATAAACATGGTCTTTATTAGAGAGTCCTTGATTAAGCAAAAAGAAATACTATGAATTATTAGTCGTCAGCAGCAGCTATCTTCAGTCTTGTAAGACCTGGATGAAATGGAATGTTCCCGTCATCAGGATTATATATTCCCTTAAAGAACAAATTAAGAATAAATACAATAGGTAGGTCGTGTAATAGGAGTCGACTGTGCTTAAGGGCGAGATGATCGGACCCCACTCTAAAACTTTGCTAGATAGGGGCAGATATTTTGCCTTGCAACAGGCAACCTACGGACTCCTAAAATTGTTTCATATGGCACTCTCTCAACACAAGGCATCGTTCTAATTCTGACCGGATGTGGTTGGTATTACATTTTGAACAACCAAACAAACGTTATATTTGGTAAGGGTTTTACTGTTTGGTCTAAAGAAGACCAAAACGTGACCATATTTCAGTACCCTAATCCTTATTGGGATACCTTTTCGTAAAAGAAAATAAAAAAACCTCGAAAAATAGATTGGTACCAACGGGATATGCAAACTATCGAATATAAATTGACCACGCTATGGCTAAAGACGAGAAACAACGAACAAATAAACAATAGTTTATACAACACAACAGCGAAAATTAAAGACGTTGCTGAAAAGTTTTATCTCGTTAATATTGGAAAACAGTTTTCCTGTTAGAGTGTAATTATACGAGTAATCGTGAAGAACCGGGTTTGGTTGCCTTCCCACATAAGGGTGTTATTTAGTCTTTTTTATTTCTTCTATGGGGTGTTTTTGTAGACTGGTGTTTTTTTTATCATTGTTTTATTGTTATATTTGCATTGTAGTGTCAGGTTTTCTCCGGGATTATTCCACGAATGCATTTCGATTGATCTTCTCTAAAATGTCATATGAAACTTCGACATTTCCTTTGATATTTGTCGGGAAACTTTTTCTCTTTGGCAACGGTTTGTTAGCTTCGGTTTTCTCAATGTAGTCTTCATTATCGGGATTATCGTTTACAACTTTGATAATCGATTGTCGAAATGTGCATCTGTTGCATTAAAATTGGTACTGTCTATGTTATAAAAAATTACTTTCAACTGTACATGCTTATTTATTCAATATTAGTATTGTTATGCAGATATGAAATACATGTTGTAGAAATAGGTTATGCTTGTAATGATAACATTAGTTGATCAATACTTAGAGCTAATACTAAAGTCAAAAGAGTTTAGATTATAAATCATTTAGATAATTCAAATTATAACATGTGTATAAGTAATAAACGAATGTAGGCAAAGCAGTGAATTGTGTTGAGGTACACAATAGTTGTGAAATCTGATTTGCTTGATTCGTAAAGTTAAGTAAGTTTTAAATGGAAAAGCAGTATCTTTTATATAATACAGTTAAAAGTTATACAGGTTAAAATTTAAAACCAGATTATATCTGTTATCTGATTATCTGATAAATATATATTTATATATCTATCATTAAATCACTATAAGAACGCACACGACGACGCATGAAAATGTACATTCAATTCTTGAATTCAAATTAAATTAATAGTCATATTTGGTCAAGACCATACTAACTGGGTTTTTTTCAATTTTTTCTTGACATGTAAAAATCATTGTCTTTAAAGTTTCCGAGCATATAAAGGGATACTTGTTTTACTACAAAATCATTCAAACCGTTTCGAATATATACGTACATGTGTATGCAGATATTTTAGACAGAAAAGTTCAGAGAGTTTTCAGACTGTTAACAGTGTGTTGAGACAAATTCAGAGAGTTTTCAGACAGCTAAAAATGTCTTGATACAAAAGCAGACAGTGTAAAGACGACATATGCTTTTTAAACATATTTGGAAAGCATTTCAAGACACGACTTTAATACAAATCAAAACAGCTTAGAAAAGTATGATCATGTTGAGAAAAAATGAGAAAAACTTATACTTTGCAAAATGTGAAGACACATTTCCGTCCAAAATCTGTTGATCTTGTAGCGCAAGTTTTCTGCACGGTCGAACAAATAATTTATGGAAGATTAGAGAATTAAAACAGCCGCAAGTTTATCTGTTTATCCGATGATTCATTTTAGATATAGGAAGATGTGGTGTGAGTGCCAATGAGACAACTCTCCATCCAAATAACAATTTATAAAAGTAAACCATTATAGGTCAATGTACGGCCTTCAACACGGAGCCTTGGCTCACACCGAACAACAAGCTATAAAGGGCCCCAAAAGTACTAGTGTAAAACCATTCAAACGGTAAAACCAACGGTCTAGTATATATAAAAACGAGAAACGAGAAACACGTATAAATTACATAAACAAACGACAACTACTGTACATCAGATTCCTGACTTAGGACAGGTGCAAACATTTGCAGCGGGATTAAACGTTTTAATGGTACCAAACCTTCTCCTTTTCTGAAACAATAGTATAACATCACAACATAGAAAACACACGATAAAACATCAATTGGAAGGCTTAACTCAATCAAAACGTAAATTAACACACTATGAACGAATAAATTCGATCTGTGATACCTGAAAGTAAATACATAGTTAATAAAATATTAGGGACAAACATTCAAGGCCAAAAGCAAACAAACAAGTCCATTTTTAGTCTGTTTATCAAGCATTGTCGCCCCATACACAAATAGTACTACTTGTTATGTTATAACTGGTGACCTTGACATCGTGTCATTGTGTTATTCAAAACATATTTGTCGTAAACAAACAAATATTTTGAATACCGAAAAGCCCTAATTTTTGCATTTGCAGATACAAACGTATGTTGTGGTTTACTGGAAAAAAAGAACAGAAAACACGAATTACAGTTTCAAACTGCAAAGTCAGTAACAGAAAAGATAAGTTTCAAGGTTAGGAACTGAATTTTATCATGAGGTAGATCAATCTTATTTTCAGATATTAGTAAATCGTTTAGAACAGATCAAATAGTTATCAAAGGTACCAGGATATTGGCATATAAGTATGTTTGAAGTAAGATAATGTATATTTGGTTTTGATTGTCGATCGTTTATTAGATTTACTTGATTTTTGTAAGTAAACAAATCAAACAAATATCAACGTATAGACGATCATAACAGAAGTGATATGCGCTTATGTTTCCCTGTTATTAAGACAAAATGAACAAACACAATTATAAGTCTTTAAAAATGAGACGATAATCATTATATTCAGAACAAACGCTTCCTTCACAAAGGATATACCAATATATACAAACATTGGTCTCATCTTTTACTGACAAGTGAAAGCAAAGATTGACTAACATCCGTAGGAATACCTAAAATTAATTTTCTTGAATAATTTTGACTTGATATGCATTTGCACATATATTCTAAATTAACTTGTAAAGTATCACCCAAGTAATATCCAAACACCAATATATACCTTGGATGGTCGGTCCTATGTCAGGAACGGCCGGATTGCTCTTCAGTTATATAGACCTCGTCTGTTAGACATTAGTTATGTACCTGAAGATGAAAATTCCTAGGTAGTTCTTCGGGTCATCTCTAGATGATCTTTCTGATACATATAATTTACTCTACCAATACTACACTCCCCCAGTTTTCTTAAAAAGGCCCCCTCTATTGAGGTGGACCCTATGAAATCACTCAAAATCAACTAAAAACTGACATAATACTAAATGTATATAAAAAAAAAAAACACATCAATTTAAAGTATACAACCTTTCCCGCAATCAGACCCTTTGTTTTTATGGATCTATTGATACACTAAAAGTTGATACATTGTGTTTCCAACAAATTGGGAACTCAGTAAGTTGTAAATTGTTCTTCTCTGGATCGTACTCTATATTCCCCTTTCCCTTAAACAAACTAAGCCCTTGCACTTAGTGGCTGCAAGTCCTCTATAGGGTTGACACCAGGATATTGTGCTGATCCATTCTTTATTGTTAAGAGTTCTGTCTCATTCTTCCTCACTTGCGTTGTCTCTATACCTTTGTTAAGGGAGTGGTTTCCAGGGTCCAACTGTCTTCTGTCGGGACCCTTTCTAACGTTAGGAATGGTCAAACGTACGATTGTTGTCCAACACTCTGCGGGGGATGTCTGTAGATTTAAACACCTAGTGCCAATATCATCAGTCCTGAAAAGTAACCCCAATCCCGAATCGAGTCCTTCTGAATTAATTGATGCAGATTTCTTACTGACGGAAAATTAGGCAATAATAACTGGTTTTTTTTGTACAGCGGATGTTACTCTCAGCTATGGCCTTTGTGTCAATTTCTCCCGTTGAGGAAGGGTCCACAAACGTGAAGGATTTATGACCGTTTTCAATATTGTCAGTTTTTCTTCCATCTTAAACAGGAGAAGGCCACGTCGATCCCTAATATTGGTGACAAACTGTGACTATCTCCTCATCAATGGCCTCTTCTACTAGTGTGGTATCTGCCTCATCGTCTGAGGACAAGTCTTAACTTTCCTGGGCCTCCTTATCACTTGCGAGAGTTGTCTCTGTTCGGGTAGCGATCTCTTGAGAGCTATGGGTTTCTTCAATTGCCAAGATAGCTGCTATGCGTCCCCTCTCGAAATTGGCCCCTGGTCTCATGTGAGCACTGCTCGAGCAACTTAGTTGCTGAAATGTTATCCAATTTACATTTAGATTCAGGTCAGTTCCTCAACTGAATCTAAATGTAAGACTCTGATAAAATAAGTGGGCAGTATGACCCCTTCTTGATTACCCGGGCACAAGACCGCCTTATCAGGCGACCAAATAATTCATAGTCCTCGGCCTGCACCCTCTGAACCTCTATTCCTACCTCTACCTCATGATGGGGCTTGAAGCTGTTTGGCACCTTATTTACTTAGTGTATATACTGCTTCCCCATTTTCCGAAACCCGTCCTCTTTCATATGGCCCCATGAAACCATGGTGGTGTAATGGTAGACCTGATGCACCTCATGTTTCTCCACTAATGGCATGTCTGGGGGTATCCACAACCAAGGAATGCCCCTGGTTAGCCCTTATTTTCCAACACCCACCTGTGTCCCTTATTAAAGTGAACCTCCTGTCCACGTCAACCTTGATGAGTTTGTGAATATCCGGTAAAGAGTACCCGGCCAAACCTGGGTGCCTTTGAAGGATTTCCTCCACAAACTCGATCTCTGCACTAACTTCCACCGACACCTTAGATTCTCAATTTCCCTTTCTGTCACACGGGGGTTCCAAATCTACCCCTGGGTCCTATATAGCCACTTTGGCTACTCTGGTGTTGGGTAAGGACTCGACCTCTGAGGGACCCAACTTCATTTGTCGGGACTCACTCTGGCCTCCTGGGTAGTCCTGTTGAAGTTTAATGGACCCGTTGCAGTTTTGCTCGACTGATCCACAATAGTAACAGTTTTATCCCTCCCCCGAAAATCCGGACAGTCCTTCCTTACATTTTGGGGCTTAAAACAGTGGTAGCAAACTACCACCCATGGAGGCCCTCCATGAGGGGAGGGACTCCTCAACGGGGACAAACCTCTAAATTTTGGACATTTTGCTTTTGAAATGGCCCCTTTTCCCACAATGAAAACACTCTCCTCCTGCATGTCCGACCGTTGACGGCCTCCTTGATGCAGGACGGGTCAAGGGCTTCTTGAACTGATATATTAGGTCTACCTGAAGTTGATCTAATTTCTGGTCAAACTTCTTGGCGGGCTTCTCTATGGATGCCTTTCAGGCGCGGGGGTGGTTATGGCCCGTATATTTGGCACCTGATACTTAAAGTACCTTTCATCATAGTCCTCATACAGACCCTTTTACCTGCCAAACCTCCCGCCTACTGGGCCTCCATTATATGGATTGATAATTATGTTGGAAGCAGAGGATCTGGCCCACCGCCTCCTCGTACTACCAGGCCGGATATTTGAGGCGTCCACGCCTTACTCTTTAATCTCAAAGCCCTGACATAACCCTATTACTGCCTGCTGGTTCATGTTTTCCTCTGGTTGATTAATAATGCCTTGGTACCCAACCACAACACACGGTCAGCCCAGTCCTCAGGGGACTGATCAGGAGCTTGCCGAGCATCTTTATTAATTTGCATTTGTGCTGTTTCAGTGAGTGCTTTAAACCCAAATCTTTTCTGGAGTTTTTCGACATGCTCCATGTATCTTACTTCACAAGTTCTTTCAGAAATGAGGGCATAGTACTCACCTGCCTTCCCTTGAAAGCACCTACACAACTGGTCTTTGCTTTCTGGTCGGCCCCACTCACAGACCTCTGCGTTTGTAAAAATTTTGTGAAAAAGACCGGTCAGTCGGATCCTTTTCAATTGTTTTTGGCACATTACTAACCCTTGGCGAAGAACCAGAATATTACCTGCCCTATCCCTTTTTTCTGGGGTTTTAGTACTTGCCCTGGGCCTATCCCGTTGATAAGCCTTTTTTTTGGTAATTTGTATCCTATTCCAATTGTTTTGGGATGTATAAATACACATCACTGTTAATTTTCTATTTAGAGATTTCTTTATCTATATATAACATGATACATATTTATCAAAAGGTTAAGTCCTAACGATCCTACTACCTGTTGATACTGTTATTTTGGCATTGCACCAGTCATGTCTTCTTTGACTGTTCATGGCGTTAAAACACTAAATCCCTGGGATATATTTGAATTGATTTTAGTCTCTGGTGCATGAATTTTTATTGTTAATTGTTTTTGGCGTTTAAATAGCTTACAGCAACTGCGAGTACTCCCAAATCATAATTTCGTGTTAATTTGACCTGTCGAAACAATTTGTAATGCATTTATGCAATTCAATGTATACTTATGTTGTTTTATATCTCGTCTCACCATTTTTAATTTGTAAACGTTTATTTATTTTTTTATGCACCTGTCCTAAGTCAGGAGCCTGTTGTTCAGTGGTTGTCGTTTGTTGGTGTGGTTCATAGATGTTTCTCGTTTCTCATGTTTTTTATGTAGATTATACCGTTTGTTTTCCTTTTCTAATTGTTTTACACTAGTCATTTTTTGGGCCCTTTTTAGCTTGCTGTTCGGTGGGAGCCAAGACTCCGTGTAGAAGGCCGTACTTTGACCTATAATTGTTTACTTTTTATACATTTTGACTTGGATGGAGATTTGTCTCATTGGCATTAATACCACTCTAATTTATACTGTTGTCAATAGCTCCCTCGTGTATCTCCTGGGTAGTACCCACCGTGATGTTGACTGTCCCCAAACGATGAGCCAGAGGCTATGGCCTCTCCCCTGATGTCCTGCTACTTGTCTTATCTGCTACGGGGCGTTACATGATGTCCACTGGCTGGAGCAGACTGCTGATTACTCCATGAGGATGAACCCTGACTGACATTATCATTTAAGCCAGTGTCTCTTCCTTTCTGAACCGATCAGGCCTATATCCTGGGTTACAGTTCCCACAATAAGGTGCGCTACCTGGAGCTAGGTCTTCAAAATTATTGTGACCCCACTCTGTCTTGAGAAGTTGTTCTCCACGACCTCCCTTCTACGTGGCTTGGTTGCCTGTAGCATCTGCGTCATCAAGATATGGGCTACTCTCGAAGAAGGCAGAGTCCTTTTCACTTGGGTCTCCTAATGCTCAAGAACTTTGCCCAGGGGGCAACCCCTCCTGTTTTAGTTGAGGATAACCACTCATTGCTTGATTCCTGCCCTGGGCCTGAGGGGGCCGCCAATGTTATGGAAGGGCCATAGTAACTCTCAGATGGGCAATGTTAGCCAAGTCACTTTCAGTTAAAAAGCCCTTGCCCTCCCTTATGTCCATGGTTTGTTCACTGATTCGAATTCCGATTCTTTGAAGCTGGAGGAACTCCTCAGACTGCAGGAGTTTATATTTACCATGCCCATAACTAAGTAAATAGACACAATCACAATTCTAATAATTCAATATAAATATATTGTCGATAACACTAAATGTTTTTATTAGCCCTGGTGTTTTTCTGGAAACTCAACCCTTCTTGGTTTGCGGTAACTGGAAGGGCAAACGAAATAACAAAATCGACTGGTATCCTTTACTTCTGGGTCAACAGGTAAACGGGGACTAAACAGTGCTGATTCCCCGACGACTGGTAACCAGCTGTCCCTCCTGGGTCAAGCAACGTAACCTGTAAATCTGTCGTCTGCTGTCAAAATCTTTCTTCTGAAATTCCTCCAAAATACTCCATAAATGCCTGAAATGATTTATTCCCCTGCTGGAACAACTCAAAACGTGCTTTTTCCACCTCTCTTACAATTTTTACCGTCCATCACCGCCTAGGCTAAAACAACAAAAAAACTGCCCTCTAATTGCTCGCAGCGCCTATTTAGTATCACCGAAGTAATATCTAAATACCAAGAGACACCTAGAATAGTCGGTCCTATGTCAGGAACGGCCGGATTGCTCTTCAGTAATATAGACGTCGTCTGTTAGCCATTAGTTTTGTACCGGAAGAGGCTGATTCCTGTGTAGTTTTTCGGACAACTCTAGATGGTCTATCTGATGACATAAAACTAACCCTACCAATACCACACTAGTAATGTATTTTAGTTTTAAAGGGCCATGATATCTTAAAATCTTTTGAAAAGCCTGCACAGTAAATCATGCAGTTATATTCATAATTTTAGTAAATTTCTGACTGTTCCACTACGGTAAAATAAGAACTGTTCAGACAACTAGCTTGCAGTCAATTCAGTACTTTTCAGTAGCTTTTCAAAAATTTTCATATAAAGTTGATGTCCACAGGTAAGTAACAACTACTGGACAGTCTGAATTTGACTGAACAGATCTTGAATTACTTAAGACTTAAATTGATGGAGAAATTCTTACCAAAACATCATATTTTAGAATGATTTCTAAACTAAGATTTCAACTCCCATAGGCAAAGTTGACCTTAAATGGATTTGGCTATTATTTTAGGTCGATTGTTTTCTACTATTTGTATGTGAAGTTTTGTGAAAATATCAGTCATATCCTTACAAAGTAACTATTATTATATCCATAATATGTTGTTTTAGAGATTAGAGTTAGATATGAACATTTAATAATAATGTGCGTATAAAAGTGTTAAGCATATGCTCACCTTGTGATACAATTCGCTTAAAAAGACTAAAAATACTTCTAAAATACTAACTGAAGAGTCTGTTTTATTATTTCTTTGAATTTGAAACAATGATAATGAGCTTAACATTACTTCTCCTTATTGGACAGTTAAAAATGTAGTTATTCATTCAAACAAGTAATTTAGCTGGGTCTTGCAGCTACTCTAGAAATTTTCCCCTACTTAGAATAATTATTAGTTACGTAACTAAAGCAAAACTATCTGTCCTTCAAAGGGTCAATATTTTGATCTCTTTGGACGATGTTTATAGTTTTCAACTCGTTTGCTATGGTAGTGTATGTTACGACGTACAAGATTTCGATGAATATAATCAAGGTATCACTGATAAATCATTAAGTCAGAGATTTCGACACCACACATTATTTGATAATTCAACTAAATTCTTTCATTTGTACAAAGATTTGGTAGAGTATACCTACGAAAGCCTAAAATTGACCCTAACAATCACAAACTTTGTTACACCACATGTAACCGTTGGTTAAACGATCAGCAGCCACCAAAAGTGTTTAGATTATCGTTATTTGTATAGTTAAGATCGTAAATTTACGATCTTAACTATATAGTTATCAAAGATACCAGGCTTATAATTTAATACGCCAGACGCGCGTTTCGTCTACATAAGACTCATCAGTGACGCTCAGATCAAAATAGTTATAAAGCCAAACAAGTACAAAGTTGAAGAGCTTTGAGGACCCAAAATTAAAAAAAGTGCCAAATACGGCTAAGGTAATCTATGCGTGGGATAAGAAAATCCTTAGTATTTCGAAAAGTTCCTACTTTTGTAAACAGGAAATTTATAAAAATGACCATATAATTAATATTCATGTCAAAACCAAAGTGCTGACTACAGGGCTGGTGATACCTTTGGGGACGAAACGTCCACCAGCAGTGGCATCGACCCAGTGGTGTGAATAGTTATCAAAGCTACCAAGCTTATAATTTAATACGCCAGACGCGCGTTTCGTCTACATAAGACTAGAATTTTGTTTGGGAAGTAGTATTCCTAGGAAGGCATGAACTTTTCCTTACAAATAACAGACTTTGTTGAACCATATATAAAACCATATATTTACGATCTTAACAATACAAATTAAGATAACTAAACACTTCTCTGCTGTTAGTTTTAATGTTGACAGCTTTAAAAGAATGATTTTTAAACTTTTGTTTGGCCAGCTTGCCGGTTTTTATGTACGTGTAAGGCTTATTACCTTCTGAAAAACATTGACCACACCTTTGTATAGAATTGTTAGAAAATAATGTATATGTCTCAGATTCATATCCTAACAAAAATATTGTCCTTGTATGTGACCTATTTCGTTTGAAGCAAAAACTATTAAAATTTAGGCAAGAATTAATCGTAGTTTTTATTTATGTCATTAGCGTAAACAATTATGTCGTCATTATGTACTCACAGAAGTTATTGTGCGTCAGAGCTTGTTGGATTGTCTATGTCAGATATCTTTACATATCTCGTCATAAAACTGTTGGCCCAAATATTACTGCAAATTCAAAAGTTATTATACATATTTTTAAATGTGTCCTAACTAGACTAACGAATAAAGATATTCAATATATAAAAACCAATTTCACATTTAACGAGTTACCATAACCATAAAACCATAACGAAATTTATATATTTTGTAAACTTTCTCTTTTTCTTGTTTTTCATCAAATTGTAAGTATATTCTAGATCGGCAAGTATGTGCTCACCCATGAAACAACTTTATATTTGGTGAGATTAAGTCTATACATGTAGTTATAATAAAGCATCTCTTTAATTATGTGGTTGATCCTTGACTCCGTAAAATGTTTCCATAATAACGATGAAAAACTATAAATTCTGTATTTTTTTTATCGTTTTAATGCATTCTGTTCATTTATATTCATTGACTCTTTGAATTTTTAAACATAAGTTGCCTGTTTGAAATAGTTGTTCAACATTTTATTTTCTTGGCCCAAAACCCAATGCCAATAAACCTTCTTATTTTTATTACTAAAGTAAAACTGTGCAGCATTTTAGGGCCAATATCAGCCCTTCACGAACCTTCTCATGTTGCTGTACCTGAAGACACTTGATTATGATCGAGATATCAAACCCACATGTAATAGTGATTTTAATTATAGATCCCGTATATTAAGATACAGTCAATGTAAACTTAAAGATCCTTTACAGAAACTTATTTTGCAAGGTCGTCTATTTAAAACTGAAATAAGATACTGAATTTTGTTTTATCGGTACTAACATTTGTTTTTAATAAAATATAACATAACTTATATTTTTTTCACTATACAGCTATGATACCTTACAGTTCTTGCATCATATGGATAATACAATGTAGGCCTGTTTTCATACAGTTTGAAAATAGATATAAGAAGATGTGGTATGAGTGCCAATGAGACAACTCTCCATCCGAGTCAAAATTTCTAAAAGTAAACCATTATAGGTCAAAGTACGGTCTTCAACACGGAGCCTAGGCTCAAACCGAACAGTAAGCTATAAAGGGCCCCAAAATTACTAGTGTAAAACCATTCAAACGGGAAAACCAACGGTCTAATCTATATAAAACGAGAAACGAGAAACACTTATGAACCACATCAACAGACGACAACTACTGAACATCAGATTCCTGACTTAGGACAGGTGCAAACAAATGCAGCGGGTTTAAACGTTTTAATGGTACCAAACCTTCATCCTTTTTCTGAAACAATATTGTAACATCACAACATAGAAAGACACACTATAAAATATCAACTGAAATAGCTTAACTCAATCAAAGGACATATTAACACCATTGAACATACACTGAACAAATAAATTTGACCTATGATACAATGTAAATTCAAAATAAATAAACTAAGGAAGAATAATAAAAGTAACATGTTATATCGATATGAAATGTTAAACAATTTAAGAAAACAATATGCTCGAACAAAATATCAGCCATTTGCAATAACTTTAAACACAGGTAAATGAAAATAAGTTTGTTGTTAGGTATACGTGTACAGTTACAATAGAGAAAGAAAATATTTTAACAAAATAAATAATTTTGATGTTCATAGTACGAAGTGGAAATTTATATTAGTACCAAACACCTATCAAAGCTGGTATATAGATCAGATATAACTCTGAATAACATTAAATAACAAAAAGCATTACAATTAGTATCAACAGGTCAAATAAACAAGAAAGTACGATTTGAGAGTACTCGCAGTTACTGACAGCTAGTTAAAAGCCAAAACAATTAATAATAAAAATCATGCATCAGAGACTAAAATCAACTAAAACATATCCCAGGGATTTAGTATTCATATATACAGATTTCAAAATCACTTAAATCTTTGATTTGAACTAGTTACTTCTAGATCGAATACATCTGTTGATATAAAATACAACCGTGGTTAAAAGTCTTTACACTGATTTTTTTGTACTGATATTAGTCTCGGCAACAAGATTTATTTATTACTTGAATATGCTTTCAGAAACTTAGAGTACCCTTAAATTGAAATTTTTGCAAACATGTTTAACCGAAGTCAAAGTAAATTTTTTTTTTCACGTAACCATTTGATTAATATTTGATGGTTTAACAGACCTACTTATCATTGTTATGATTAATTCATTTGAGAAATTTGTAACATTTTGAAATTATTTTTTAAAAGTTGCATCTTCCGGGTTGCATTGCACAAATAATAAACATGTATAAGTAACTGCAAGCAAAACCAAGCCTACTCTTTGACCTGCTTTTCATTTAGCTATGCATATATTTTATATATTTTTTAAAAAATTCGGACGAATTTATGAGGAAGACTTCAAGACTATAAACGGTAACACCAATAGAAGATAATTGAACATGAATCTGCTTTTACTAATATGTACTGTACACTTTCCCATTTGAATGCCGGACTTTGAGCTTTAAAACTAATAATAAACATATCGATCGCAGCTGCTCGATTACAAATTACAAGCAAGGTAATATTTCAATAGTTATATAATGTAGAACATACATTACATTGATTATTTACAACCTAGTGTATATATCTAATCTTAATATCTTTGACAGTCAGTGCACGGTTCTAAAAGAAATAATGACAATATCGTTTTTAAAACCAATCATTAAAGGTACTAGTCATATAAGGATTATATATGTCATGGTTAAACATATTATTAAGAAAACCGTTTTAGAAAAATCTAAAGATTACAAAACGCCAATATTATTTGAAGGCCTAGATACCGATCGTTTACTTTAAGTATACCTCATCGCCGTGTTTGATAAAAAAAAAAAAAAAAAAAAAAAAAAAAAAAAAAAGAAAACAACGCATGACCGAACGACACATTGATTAAACAAGTGCACAGCATGAGATGTGAAAATTGGAACATTTGAGAAATTATTTAGATTACAATTAATCATAATGCTGACTGTGAAATAATTGTGTGTCAACCATTTTATAGGAAGTTGACTTTCATAAGGCTTTCATAACTTGCTTTCTCCAGTGGCAGTTAGGTAAGTACTTTGGTGTCCATGCAATAAAATAGTCTGTTTTTATCATTCAGACCAAGTGTGCACTAACAAAAACCAGATATTTTCATATATACAGATTTCAAAATCACTTAAATCTTTGATTTGAACTAGTTACTTCTAGATTGAATACATCTGTTGCTATAAAATACAACCGTGGTTAACATTATTATCATTTTCTTCATGTGCCTGTCCCATATCAGGATTCGTTTCAGTGGTTGGCTTATGTAATATCTTAATAGCTATTTTTGATCACCTATGTATTGTTGAAGACTTTATATTTATGTATTTTGCCCTCTAAAAATCCCATTCAATTTGTTAATTCCTCAAACCCCGAATAATAATAATGTCCATTTTCAGCATGATTGATGCAATTTAATAAAAAGGCGACTCATCTTTGATCATTTGTGTAGGTCTTTTGCTTTGGGAAAAATTCGGAATGCTTTAAAAGACAGGCGAAAGATACCACAGGGACATTCAAACTCATAAGTCGAAAATGAACTGACAACGACATGGCGTAAAAAAGAAAGAAAAAAAAAAACCAACAGACAAGCAATAGTACATAAAAAACAACATAGAAAACTAAAGACTGAGCAACACGAACCCCACCAAAAACTGGGGATGATCCTAGGTGCTCCAGGACAGCAGTTTATTTCACCATGTTTATTATTGATTTGACCCTTATTGCGAGCACAGAGGGTTAAATGCAACAAATTAGTGAAAGGTAGAGGAGCATGTGCTCCTAACAAATGATATTCGTAGAGTTTGTTAATGTTCGAGTCGATCAACATATATGAAGGGTTTGGCTCGTTTCCGTTCCCTACACTTTTCAACATTTTATTTTTTTTGGCGGGTAGTACTTTGTAACATTTTTTAAATTCAGGAACTTTTGTTTTACTTAATTTAGAATTTTTCTTATAGAAATATCTATCTGCACTGCAAATGAAGCATTTCAGTACAATCGTTTGACCACAAGATGGATAGGGTATTCTGTTTGAAACAGCAGTTCGTGATACAATGCATTGTAATGAGATGTTGCATATGATGCTGGTTCATATTGAGTTTTCCCAGATATCTGTCTTTGTTGGCCCTCATTCAAACACTAGAAACTTTTAAAAGTATGCAACATTTTTATGGCAACTTATTTGCATTATTTGCGCATTTTAACACCATTGTCCTGTTGTTTTTAAACAAGTTGTTTGCAGACAATTTGGGAGTGTATACAAATTTTAAATTGCAGTTATCATGTATGCAGGCTATGTGGTTAGTTAGCTACCTTTCATGAATGATTGTTGGACAAGCATTCAACATGTCTGTAGTTGAGCAATGACTAATGTTAATTCCCGTTTGTGATTCTTTAAACCATGCAAAATAGTATTGTCTTTTTATATCATAATTGAGGGCAAGGAAAAATGTGAGTCATTTTGGTAATTTTTGTGGGTCTTTTGCTCTGGAAAAATTCGGGATTCATTAACTCGACAGTGGGTTTTATCAGCGTGGGCCAATGCTGGTTTTTTTTATTTTGTTTATAAGTTGTAAGTACCATTTCCTTGCTTAGTGTTGGTTTGACACACAAGGCGAAGACAGAGATATTCCACACCATTGAAATATTCTCAAATACAAACATCTCCAAATTTAAAATCTCTTTGCTTCTTTCATGTCTTTACCACCAAAATACGTTCATATAGTTTATCAATGTCCGAGTTGGTCAACTCATCTTATGTATTTGACGTATTTCTGTTCCCTAAATTTTTCAACTGTTTCTGTTTGGTTTAAATTACTTTACTACTTTTTTCAAACTCAAAATCTTTCGTTATACGATTTAAAATGTTTCTGCTGCAAATACTTATTTACCATGCACATAAGCCTTACAATGAGTATGGTTCAATTCAGGTGCCATCCTGTTTTACATCCAATAGGGTAGTTCAACATTTTTTATTCAAGTCCTTTGCAGACAAATTTGAAACTCACATGTAACGTCTGCCTTCTCTCAATTAATTTTGAATAACTTCATGTTGAAACTTTTAGTATTTTCGTTAGTGCTGTTCTTAAGAAAATTGTCAATTTCTTCAAATTTTATACTTTAAAATATTGAATTATCTGATGATTTGGGAGGTTACTGTTGAGCTGGCAGTGGAACATTTCTGGTTTTTGGAATTCTAGGAATAATATGACAATTTGGCAATTGAACTGCTTCTAATTCAAAATCATTTCCTCAAGAACTTGGCCTACGATTGTAGCTGTATTAAAATCTAGGGAATGAGACATTTTGGAATTTTCAGAGAAAACAGAAAAGGAGGGCGAAAGGAAGCTTACAAACATTTATTATGCCATTAAAAAAATTTTATTATATGTTTGTATTTTTTTCTCGCTTTAAAAGACTAAAATAACTGTCAAGTCTTTGTCATTTACCATACAAGGACATAGTTTATTTAAAATATGTTTACTTTACTGAATTTGTTTCTTTTATTGTCCAAGCGATTGTTGTTAACAATCTTTTATATAATCACACCATAAGTAGCGGTGTTAATATCTATTGACTGTTACCACTAGTCTTATATTTACTGTCCATCTGGCCATTTTATTACTGGGGATATAAACATAATTCAACATGAACATCTCCGAAAGAGATATCTCATGGTCTTAAGTTTAAAGAACCCCAACACATCAATTGGAACCAAAACTTCAAAGTAATTATGGATTCTGTTGAAGACTACGCCAGAGCATTGGTTAAATGAGCAGAAGTTGAACTGGACACTTAGTCAGAATGGGTCAAAATAATCAGGTCACTGATGAAACGTCGAATTCATAAGTCCTGCGGACAAAGCTTCAAATAATATTGTCTTTGTATGTATATCATTTTTATTCTGGTATCACCTAAGTTGAACAAAGGTATACAGAAAAATATATCGTTTTACATTACATTGCGTTGTTAATTTGTTGAGGAGATATAAATATGAGTTACATTTTTACGATATCATGAGCAGCACAGCCGACAGGTTAACATCAGAGAGAATCCAGTTTGTCAATTATAATTCTAATAAATTGGCACACTTTTCGAAGTTTAGATTTCTGTTTTTGGTTCATAATAGCTTTAAATTTTAAAACATTACAGTTCGATAGGTAATTGGTAGTTTTCTATCTGTCAGTAGACTGTTGCATTCCATCAAATAGTGGTATTCGTCACCTATAGCAACTCTGCATAATGGACACTTTCTCTGTTCTCGTGGTATGTTGTGCCATCTACCATTTTCATTCGATGGCTTATGGTTCATTGTCCTGAACCTCGACATTGTTATTATATCTTTATCATCAAGTATGTTAAGGTAATGTTAAAATTGTGTGATGTCTTGTATAGACAATAATTCAGTTAAAAAATATAAATCGTACTACTACGAGTGTCTTGTAAAAGAATTAGGAATAAATGAGCCTTCAGGTTATCTATCCCACATACAAAAACATATCATTTAACAAGGATAAGATGTTAAGTCCTTCATGGCTTCAATGAACTTTACATTTAACAGCATATCGGAGGACTTATCTTGTTTGTATTGGATACCTAAGCTTCACAAAAGTCCATACAAACAATGGTACATTGCCTGCTCATCTGCATGTTCGACGAAGAAATTGTCCATTAGATTGAGAAAAATTATGTCCGCAGTGAAAAAGGGTCTTCAGAAATACTGAGAAACTGTGTACTCGCGTACTGATATAAACCATATGGATTCTAAAAAACTCTAAAGAACTTCTGGATCATTTTAAATCTCGATTTTTCTGAAATAAGTTCTATCAAAATTTTTGATTTTTTCAACCCTGTATACCACCATTCACCATGTGAAATTGAAAAATCCTCTAAAAGAAATAATCCACAATGCTTTTCAACATAAAAATGGTAGCATACGCTATAAAGTCATTTCTTTGGGATACTATACGGCATATTTTGTTAATAGTAACAAAAAGGTAAAACATGCTACTCAGAGGAACAAGTGATCAGTATGCTGGAGTTTCTTATTGACAACATATTTGTTGAATTTGGAGGTAGACTTTTTCAACAAATTGTCGACATTCCTATGGGAAAGAACTGTGCGTCTCTCCCTGCCGACCTCTATTTATTTACATTTGAGTCGGCGTTCCTTCAGACACATGTCAAAAACAAGAAGTTCAAAGAAGCCAGATCATTTAATTTCACATTCAGATATATTGAAGATGTTCTTCCCATTAACAATCCAAACTTTTCTGATTGGGTCCAATTAATATATCCCCTAGAACTAGATGTTAAATAAACAACAGACACATTTCTTAGGCTTATACCTCGAATTTGACTTAAGCGGTCAACTCAGTACTAGAATCTATGACAAACGAGACGATTTGAAACTATCAATCCCTTAGTAGCAATAGACCAACTTCACCAGCATATGGGATACATTTCCCAACTTATTCGGTATTCAAGAGCTTGCAGCTACTACTTAGAATTTGTAAAACGTCACCAGTGTCTGAGAAGAATGTTGATGAACCAGCGTTATGTCAAAGAACGTCGCGTCCTTTTTCTAAAAAAGTTAATCGGAATATACCAAGACCTTGTTCATGTTATTCCGTATCAACTTCACAAATAATACACGATGGTCTTGAAGTATAGATTCTAGGTACTGACGTTGTTAATCATCTGAATTACGTGTTATAGTGTTCTGTTGTTTGTCTTTGTAAATCATTCCTTTTACTGTTTAGTCTATTTTTGGTAATATACATTTGACGTGGCTCGGTACTTATAAATGTTATACATCCCGTCATTGTGCTATGGTAAATTTTTGTATTCTTGTCTTTCGTTTTTGCTAATTTGCTTTGTCTGTATGCCTCTTTGATTTTCTTTGTTCACATATTTGTTTGTTGTTATAGTGATGAAGATTATAACACAATGTTGACTGATGTACCCCCATTTTTGACATTTTCACCTACTATGTCTGTTTGTTTTGTTCACACATTGTTGTCAATATGGAATTTTATGCGACTGTTATACAAGTGAGAGGTTTGGCTAGCTATAAAACCAGTATTAATCCACCATTTTCTACATAAGAAAATACGGAGTTCAGTATTTTTGTAATTTTCTTTTTACTCAGTATTTGACACACCACATGTGGACAATATGATGCATATAGCGCACACTATCTACGTATTATTAATATCAACATCTATGATGATAGTATTAAGTATAAATGAACTCAAGCTATTAAAACATAAATAAAGGAACTGTTATTTTACGCTGATTTTGATTATTCTTTTCGATAACTCAAAAAAAAAAAAAAAAAAACATAACCATCTTGCCGACAAGAAAAACGAAAGTGATGAACATTATAGCCGTCAAATTATGTTTCTGCACGAAGAATTGTATGGGTTTAATTAATGGATATGACGCACATGTACCCTCCTCCTCCGCCCCTCCCCCCTCCCGCAACAATCATAACATTAATGTCTCACGTGTAAAGCAGGAACCGCGTATCCTTCCATTTTCAATGGAGCGCGTGTTGTTCTATCAATAGAAAAAAAAAGGAATTGGGGTATCATTCCATGACACAAAATCAGTACATGCACAACAAAAAGCGCACAAAAAAGCAAAGGATAGCGCTTTTATAGCTTTTCTTCCTCTCAAAGTCACAGTGAGGCCTTCAACACGGAGCAAACCCACTGGAAGTTTCAGACGGTCCCTAGCACCGATTTGAGCCATAGAAGATACTGGAAAGAAGAACATGTTTAAAACAAAATAGTTCCTACGCATATGTGTAAACTTAAAACTATGTAGAATATGTTTCAGTAATCAAGGTACTAAATGAAAGGTGAAGGACTGGTGATCCTTGTAGACCGATTATTTTGATAAATACGAAAATGTGTGAATGAATTCTAAAATATCTTTCTCAGATATAAAGTACCAGTTTTGGTGTATCAAAAATCCGGTAACCACAACGGTCTGATGTATAAATAACGGTATATAGCTCCCGTCGCCTATAAAATGTTTGGAAGTGAAAAATTTAACGTGGAAAGGAAAGGCCAATAATAGGTGTTTTGCGTCAGACTAGAGATTTCCAATAAAATGACATTACTCTACAAAACCAACGTAACTGAACGTATTTCGGCCTTTTGCATTGAAGCATGACTGAGAGGAGCATAGATTGCATGATTTTTTTACTCGTTGAATACACATGTTATGTTGGAATAGATGTCATTAAAAAACTAGCCCAATCTGCATTTTAAATCTTTAAATATTTTGTTATCAAATTCTGAATGATTTTATTGAAAACAACCTTTTAAGGGAATAATTAACCCAGTTACCGGAATCAAATGAAGCGACTATTACTTGGTCATTTCAATTGACCCTTAGTTCTCAAATGAGGAAGTTTTAAAACCACTAAAATCGTAATTAAGTTTGAAATAATAAAAATAAAGAAATCTGAAGCAAGATGATATTCTAATTTTTTATTTATAAGTTATAAATTTAAAACAAGAGTTTCGAAGACGCTTTTTAAAGATGCATAGGTATAATTAAACGCCATTGCTCACAAAATGTTTTTATGTGAAATATTTGGAGAGCAACTCAAACAAATACGTCTGAAAAACGGACACGGACATGTACGTAAATTTTATTGTAGTTTTGTTGAGTAATATTCTTTTATCTTTATTACCAACGTATGATAGCAAGGGGTTATCATGTTTTCTTGTCTGTGTGTCCGTCCGTTCATCCATCCCGTTCCAATCTTAAAACTTTTTAAAATTATATACCAAATAAGGGTTTTACTAGAATAATGTGGTTTTCTGAACATGGAAATGTGATAATGTCCGGGGGCACGGTGTCTAACTGCCATATATTCTTGTTTCAAATGTTTTGAATATACATGAACATGTATGTGTGTGTATCTTCATTATTCATAGCCGCCTCTGTGGTCTTGTAGCAGCTTGCTCGCTTCGGGTGCGAGAGGTCCTGAGTTCGTTCTTTTGATTGTTCAAATCAAAGATTGGCTGTCTCTCTGCTAAGCACGCGTCAAAACTATGTGTCCGGGTAGAGTGTCATGTCATCCTACGGACCTTGTTAACTAGCATGTTAAAAAGTTGGACCAGACTGTAGGTCTAGTACAAAATCTGGTTCATGTTCAACTTCCTGTCCTGAATATGCATATTTTAACAACATATGCAATGAACACTTTTGTCCAACAACCTGTTGATACTTATATTTTAGCGATTCGCAAAGTCGTGATTTTATACACTGCACTGGGAAAAAATTTCATTTGCGCATCGAATTCTTATCTAATTTTTCTATGTTTCTGACTTGTGACACATGCACTACAATGATATATGCAGTTTAAAACATTGTTGACCCTCTTTAAATTGTTTATCAATAAAATGGATAAAAACTGTAAATATAGGCACTTCACGGGATATAAAGTATTTTGCCTGCAAATGCCTTTTGTATAGTATTTCGAAACTGTCATTCCCATTAAACAAGACAACACAGAACAATCCGAAATCAAGCACACCTTCTAAAATACAACCTATATAGGGAAATTTTATTTATAAATTTTATAATAAATTGAAAATACTTTAACTTAGAAATGATATGGAAGCTATAGTTTTATCTCAGTTTTCAACCTTTATCAAAAATAGACAAACCCAGAGAAACAATGATTTCGATATTCTGAACTTGTCAGCAAAATATCCTTCCAAAACATATAGAATAATATAGTGTTCATCGGCAATGTGTATTGAAAATTAAGTGTCATTATCAAAACCATGAACGATAACTCAAATCGATCGTAAAATAGGTTAGGGATACGTGTCTATACGTGATCTTATGTCGGATTTAATTCAGGCGGGAACCTGGAGAATCACGTGATATAATAAAAAAATACCTTATTTCTTTCATCTTATATTCCTTAAAAATTATTAGATATGGAGGAAAATTCCAGTGTATTGTTTTTAAATACTTAGTTTTAACTTGAGCGATGTATTTAAACAAATTCAATGGTTGGCAATAACCAGTCCCATTAGGTCCGTTTGTCGAGTTGCGCACGTATGTCATTTTATTGGAAATCTCTACTAAGATTTTAGTACACAAACTGACAAAGAACTGTATTGCTCTATTGTAGATTCTTGTAAGTACCGGTACCTTATTCCGGCCTCATTAACATTAGTATATAGCATATCAATGGTAAGGTTATATTTGTTAGTACACAATATATATAATAATTCAGCTAATAATGATTTGTAACTGATTAAAAAGAAGATGATATGATATATTATGAATTTAATTTTAAGAAGATAAACTATTTTTTTCTGCAACCAAATTATGGAAGTTTTCACATTTGCCTTCTTTATTTATCAATATTTCGTAATGTTGAAGATATTCCATTTTTAAATTTCAAACACATTTATTTGTTTTGTTTTTGCTTGGATATATAATATCCTTTGTATACAGTAAAAAGTATAATTGTTAGTAAATCAATAATACTGTAATAATTTGTATCGTTTATCTTGTATCTATTTAAAAGTGATCCAAGTGATATTATATGATGTCCTATTTAAAGTTTATCGAGTAATGCTTTTATTTGATCCCTAAATGATTTCAGAAATTTGCATGTCCAAATATAATGTTAATAATATTCAATGACATGACATATATTACATAAAGTAATAGTTTGGTTGGTTAAATGTAATGTAGAAATTTCCATCTTAACATTTACAATTCATCATGTGTCATTGTTTTGTGTATAGTTAAAGATAAACTACAGCATTTGTTCTCTTTCACTTGTGTTGTTTTCTAAATTATGCATTTTGTCCCATTTTGAAATCGTATTGGCTCCTCATAATATCTATTTACCGAATTACGTGGTTTTCTGAACATGGAAATGTGATAATGTCGGTTGGCACGGTGTCTTACTGCCACATATACCTGTTTCAAATGTTTTGAATATACATGAACATGTATGTGTGTATCTCCATGTATTGCTTCATATAATGTGCTGTCTAATCTAGTTAATATGATAGTTGATCTGAATCTTTTTCAGATTTTGAATTTATCCAAAATACGATTTTTTTAAGTAAAATTGTGGAATTATTTCTTTTAGTTTATTAATCAAATTAATATTGTTAAAGTTCATTTTAAAATAAGGAAATTCTTATCCGAAATTTTGGTAAGACTTTCCAGTTGGGTGATGGGGAAATTGGTCTTCGTTATTAATGAGCTTTTTTACCCAATTAATTTTATGGCTTCCATTTATTTATCTATTTAAGCCCGCCATTATGGTAATTTTACTTATTATAACTCTTTTAGCTTTTTCTGGTTTGTTATTCCATATAAAACTATATATATATTTTTGGATTTTGCTAGATATTCTTTATCAATTTCGATTACTGATTCAACATAATCATGATAAGTGATATTTGGTAGGATTAATGATTTAATAAGAGTTATCTTATCTAACATTGTTAATTTTCTTTTATTCCAGTCTTTAATTATTTTTCATATTTTCGTATTGACGTTGCAAATTTTTTTTACACTCAGTTACTCCCAACATTTTATCGGTTCTTGTGTCCACTTAATGTTTTCAAATTTATCTTTACAGGACTTTAAATTGCCGAGCCATATTCCTTCTGTTTTAATTCGATTAAGCTTTAGGTCTGAAAGTAATTGGAAAACATCTATAATATTCAAAGTTAATGCAAGTTTCTGTTTTGAATTTAAAAAAAAATAAAGTGGTGTCATCTGCAAGCTGGCTTAACTTTAAAGTATAAGTTTTATTATCTAGTTTAATTTGAAAATCTTTAATTTTTTCATCTTGTCTTAATCTACATGCTAAAATTTCAACAGCAATAACGAAAATTATAGAACTCGCGGGACACCCTTGACGGATTTCGTGCTCAATGCTGAAGGGTCTTGGAATACAGCTTTTATTTTATATGCAACCCTTTATATCTATATAGGAAGTATTTAGGCGCCTCCATAAAGATTTCTTAAAGCCAAATTTCTTTAAAGAACACTACTACATAAATTCCAATTATAGCGAGTCAAATGCCTTAGTGAAATATAAAAAAAGGATTGCTACATCTACATTACATTTTTCTGAATAGTCTATAATATCTTGGATTGATCTAATATTAAATCCAATATTATCTGTTTTTTACATACCAATTTCGATCACTGTGAATACTTTTACGAATACTGGTTTAAGTGTTTGTGCAAGAGAATATGCTATAATTTTGGTATCTACATTTAGTAAAGTGATTGGTCTATAATTATCTAAATTTAATGGATCGTTTTTCTTGTAAATAAGGGTAATTTAAGCTAGTTTCTGTGAATTTGTCAATTCTTTTTTTCTCATAGCAATGATTAAAGACATCTACAGCAAAGTGGTATAAGTTGGACCAGGAAGATCTACAAAATTCAAATGAAAGCCCATCAATACCCGGTGTTTTATTAAGTTTCATTTTTATTAAAGACAGATTTTGCACATTCTTAAGTTTTTCGAATGTTTGTTATTCTTGTTTGTCCCTCCGTCTTTTTTTTGTATGGTATTGCCTTTGAATTTATTGGACTTTCGCATACTCCTTTTACTCTCTCTCTCGCTCTCTCTCTTACTCTTTCTCTCTCTCTCTCTTTTTCTCTCTCTCTTTTACTCTTTCTCTCTATCTCTCTCTCTTTCTTTCTCTGTCTTTCTGTCTTCTCTCTTTCTGTCTTTCTGTCTCTCTCTCTCTCTCTCTCTCTCTCTCTCTCTCTCTCTCTCTCTCTCTCTCCTTTTAGACTTATTTCTTATAAAACGACACTTTCTTGACGTAATGCTTTATATAATTATTGACTGTAACTGGCAGTCAAATTGTTTTTAATGTGCGTTTTTGTCAACATGATATCAAGGCGGTTCTATTTCACTACAAGTACCTGGAGACGTACAACCAAAACAAAAATTTAAAAGTAAAACGAGTAAGTCTATGAAGAAGTATCTTATTGTCATAATAATCGATAGAAGCACAGATATAATTTAAATGTTCTTCAACTTACTAAACACATATCGAAAATAACTACTTTAAATATTTTATCGCAGAAAAACTTGTAAGCAATAGATTACCTTTGACTTTTTTTTTCATAGAAATGCGATAGTTGGCTAGCAAAATATTGTAAACTTTAAACATGTTAAACATTGTTAAACTATCTAGAATATAATTCTAAGTCAAACAAATTTCGAAGTGTATATACGTTTGTTAACTTTGACACAAAATGCAATTAAATTGACATTATCAAATCTGTCAATTTCTTAATTTTGTAAACAAATACATTTGTACGAATAGTTGGTGTATTTTACGTCAATCACTATTATTATTTGAACCAATTTTTCCTCTTTCCTAACCCTCTTTTACTCGTTTTTGCTCGTGTGAGGCAGTCTTCATACCAGAAGAATGAAAACAATCTAGAATTAGTCTTTGGTAATTGAATTTTAACTTGTTTATCGATGATATACTCTCACTGAATAATTGGTTTGTCATCTATCAATCAAACTCAATGTACATAAATAAAAACTGATTTAAAAATTTCTACAGAAGTAAAGGTGGGTGAAGTAATTACCATTCCATGTCTCTTCAGTGCTGAAATATAAAGCAGGAAATCATGGCCTGCGAAAAGAAGATTATGCTAAAAGATAGATGTTAAATGAATGTTTTCTATTTTAAAGCTCAACAACAATACATAAATTCTTAATCAAAAATACATACATATCGTACATTCTATTACAGGACTTTCGTTATGAATAAAAGAAACAGAAAATCAAGTAATCAGGATTTAGATGAAGATGAACAGTTTTATGGAATGAAGAAAGTAACGTTTTGGGAAATATACGGAGTAAAACGCTTTCCATATCATGGAAGACGAAGACACACTCCTATTCTCCAACAACATTTTGACGGTCGAATAAGTATTACAAACGACGTATTTGGTCTCACTATTCACCAGTTTGAACAAGCATTTAAGGAGTGTTTGGAACGAAGGAAAAAACACTCTCAGTGGATACTCAATTTGAGATATCCTGTCAAATCTTCCAATGAATACCTTGAATATTTAGAGAATTGTATAGAAAGTCACGATGAAGGTAATGTAAATAGTATACTTCAAATATAAACAGTTATTTCTCTTGTACAATATAACAACCTTCATTCTGTATTAAAAGAACTTCTTTCCAAAATATACTAGTCTCATTTACGTTACTCTATGATAATGTATATTTTTCAAAAACTGTGTAAAGGATATAACATACTGTTAAAGTATGAAAATACAAAATCTAAAGTACAAAGCTACACGACAACGCCGCTGCTGATACAAAGTAACCGCCATATCTTGTATTACTAGCATCGCTGTAAAGCAATAGATTACCTTTGACTATTTTTTCATGGAAATGCGATAGTTGGCTAGCAAAATATTGTAAACCTTAAACATGTTAAACATTGTTAAACTATCTAGAATATAATTCTAAGTCAAACAAATTTCGAAGTGTATATACGTTTGTAAACTTTGACACAAAATGCAATTAAATTGACATTATCAAATCTGTCAATTTCTTAATTTTGTAAACAAATACATTTGTACGAATAGTTGGTGTATTTTACGTCAATCACTATTATTATTTGAACCAATTTTTCCTCTTTCCTAACCCTCTTTACTCGTTTTTGCTCGTGTGAGGCAGTCTTCATACCAGAAGAATGAAAATGATCTAGAATTAGTCTTTGGTAATTGAATTTTAACTTGTTTATCGATGATATACTCTCACTGAATAATAGTTTTGTAATTATGATGATTGCATCTATCAATCAAACTCAATGTACATTCATCATGTTCATAAAACTGATTTAAATATTTCTACAGAAGTAAAGGTGGGTAAAGGAATTACCATTCCAGATCTTTTCAGTTCTGAAATATAAAGCAGGAAATCATGGCCTGCGAAAAGAAGATTATGCTAAAAGATAGATGTAAAATGAATGTTTTCTATTTTAAAGCTCAACAACAATACATAAATCCTTAATCAAAAATACATACATATCGTACATTCTATTACAGGACTTTCGTTATGAGTAAAAGAAACAGAAAATCAAGTAATCAGGATTTAGATGAAGATGAACAGTTTTATGGAATGAAGAAAGTAACGTTTTGGGAAATATACGGAGTAAAACGCTTTCCATATCATGGAAGACGAAGACACACCCATTCTCCAACAACATTTTGACGGTCGAATAAGTATTAAAACGACGTATTTGGTCTCACTATTCACCAGTTTGAACAAGCATTTAAGGAGTGTTTGGAACGAAGAAAAAGCACTCTCTGGATACTCAAATTGAGATATCCTGTCAAATCTTCCAATGAATACCTTGAATATTTAGAGAATTGTATAGAAAGTCACGATGGAGGTAATGTAAATAGTATACTTCAAATATAAACAGTTATTTCTCTTGTACAATATAACAACCTTCATTCTGTATTAAAAGAACTTCTTTCCAAAATATACTAGTCTCATTTACGTTACTCTATGATAATGTATGTTTTCAAAAACTGTGTAAAGGATATAACATACTGTTAAAGTATGAAAATACAAAATCTAAAGTACAAAGCTACACGACAACGCCGCTGCTGATACAAAGTAACCGCCATATCTTGTATTACTAGCATCGCTGTAAAGCAATAGATTACCTTTGACTATTTTTTCATGGAAATGCGATAGTTGGCTAGCAAAATATTGTAAACCTTAAACATGTTAAACATTGTTAAACTATCTAGAATATAATTCTAAGTCAAACAAATTTCGAAGTGTATATACGTTTGTAAACTTTGACACAAAATGCAATTAAATTGACATTATCAAATCTGTCAATTTCTTAATTTTGTAAACAAATACATTTGTACGAATAGTTGGTGTATTTTACGTCAATCACTATTATTATTTGAACCAATTTTTCCTCTTTCCTAACCCTCTTTTACTCGTTTTTGCTCGTGTGAGGCAGTCTTCATACCAGAAGAATGCAAATGATCTAGAATTAGTCTTTGGTAATTGAATTTTAACTTGTTTATCGATGATATACTCTCACTGAATAATAGTTTTGTAATTATGATGATTGCATCTATCAATCAAACTCAATGTACATTCATCATGTTCATAAAAACTGATTTAAATATTTCTACAGAAGTAAAGGTGGGTAAAGGAATTACCATTCCAGATCTTTTCAGTTCTGAAATATAAAGCAGGAAATCATGGCCTGCGAAAAGAAGATTATGCTAAAAGATAGATGTAAAATGAATGTTTTCTATTTTAAAGCTCAACAACAATACATAAATCCTTAATCAAAATACATACATATCGTACATTCTATTACAGGACTTTCGTTATGAGTAAAAGAAACAGAAAATCAAGTAATCAGGATTTAGATGAAGATGAACAGTTTTATGGAATGAAGAAAGTAACGTTTTGGGAAATATACGGAGTAAAACGCTTTCCATATCATGGAAGACGAAGACACACCCATTCTCCAACAACATTTTGACGGTCGAATAAGTATTAAAACGACGTATTTGGTCTCACTATTCACCAGTTTGAACAAGCATTTAAGGAGTGTTTGGAACGAAGAAAAAGCACTCTCTGGATACTCAAATTGAGATATCCTGTCAAATCTTCCAATGAATACCTTGAATATTTAGAGAATTGTATAGAAAGTCACGATGGAGGTAATGTAAATAGTATACTTCAAATATAAACAGTTATTTCTCTTGTACAATATAACAACCTTCATTCTGTATTAAAAGAACTTCTTTCCAAAATATACTAGTCTCATTTACGTTACTCTATGATAATGTATATTTTTGAAAAACTGTGTAAAGGATATAACATACTGTTAAAGTATGAAAAATACAAAAATCTAAAGTACAAAGCTACACGACAACGCCGCTGCTAATACAAAGTAACCGCCATATCTTGTATTACTAGCATCGCTGTAAACTACAGACTGACATGAAAAATTGGAAGTAATTTTTTTAACATTTATTTATCCTAAATTTTCTTTCGAGAAATTAATTGGTTTCAAACTTGCTTTTCATAAAACGATACAAGTATTCTATGAAGTTTTCTCTATCAATACTTTAAAAATGTTTAGACATAATATAGGCAACATTGACAATTACATATGACATTGATACTATTTGTTCCACAAAAGAGGCAATCAATCTAGCTTGAACTTTCCGGTATTTCAATGTGCAATATTAAATGCAATCAAACGTTTTTAGAATCTTTTGAACTCTGTCATCCGTTTTTTTACAATTCCCTGGTATTGACAGGTGTCAATTGAATAACCCAAGAATATCACATTTTGCATAGGTGACCGCTTAGATGTTTCATTTTTGGGAACAAAACCTCTCATAATTAAATCTAGTCTCACTTGTTTAGACACAGTTTCACAAATATTTTCGTCTGTGTGAGTACCTAAACCATAATCTAAGTACATTTAAAGTTGTATACCTTCGTCCCTTCATTTCTATATAAGTGACCTGGTGATCGTGGTAAATATATAACAAGCTGGATATAGGCCAAAAAGGATAACTACAAATTCATACAAGTGATTTCATACTTCCATGAAAACCCCCAGAATTCTGTATGAGGGATAAAATTTTTATATGGTGATATGCTGACACAACATCCATTTGAACGAATTGATTGTAATTAATTGCATTGCTATGCGAATATCTTCAAATTTTGAACTCGATTTCCAAAGATGTGTATCAACATGTCTGAGATCTAAAATGAGAAGTTTCTTTTTACTGTTAGACGCAGAAACTGTAAGTGGATTTGCAATACGTGGTTGAATGTCACATTCTTCAATCAATCCCCTAATCAAAAGATAGTGAATAGCTTCTGTGACAAACTCGCTATGGATGATTGTCGATCGATTGTTTTGTAAACATATAAACGGTGGAGTACTGTAAAAAAATCATTCAAAAAATGTCCAAAATGCAATCATAACATCCTTTAGTTTCCAAAAAAGATAGTGATGGTTTAGTCTGTCCTTAACAATAATGTTTGCCTGACCATCTTTATACTCGTAATAATCATTAGCGAGATTATCAGATTTATTAATCGAAAAATCTAACGCAGTATTAACAGGTTAAAAATTCAAACTATACTCATCTTTTATGAAATCTGTCTTATTTTGGTTTCGACATTGTTCGAGGTATTGTGTTTAACGGGTATTGGTTTCTCCAGTGCTGGACAGGTACACACCCATACCAGGCTCCTTGTTGTAGATTTGGTCGCTGATTTCAACTCGTGCTGGCTTGAGTATGGTACAAGGCTATTCCGTTGTACCATGACTGGGGGTCACGAAAGGGCTGATTTTTTGCTGGACAAGTAGCATTAAACTGAGGAGGAGGAGCACTTGATACATAATTATTGTTAGGCCTTGCAGCAGCCTTTTTCCCTTTTGAACTGCGTTTACTTAACGCCCTGTTTTCTGCTTTATTCATTTTGCTCTCACCGTCAGAGTTGCTTGCAACTAGGGTAGTTTCATATTGTCCAACAGTCTCCCATCACCCTTCGCTGCTATCGGCGATTTTGATTAGTTTTTTTCGCCTTTTGATCTTGTCAATAACTTCCTTGATAGTATCTCGTGCGTAATCAACTTTTGGGTTACCAAATGCCCAAACTGATCGTACAATAGGTACGACACCTATATATCATGATAAGAGAAAATAATTTCACTCTAATTCACTACGTTCAATCGTATATTAATTTAATTATATAGATGCAGTATATGTCAAACATAAAAGAAAAGAATCGTGTGTTTCATTGTAATAGGGAGTGAACTACAAAAGTGGAGCGGCGGAGAAGGCAATTTTAGAAATTTTTATTACTTACATACCTCTTGGCATTATAATAGCTACTTTGAAATCTTAAATCGTATACTTTTTGAATATATGTGTCGTAAATATGAACTTGTGCGATCATGCCTAAAATCAATGTCAAAGGTCATCATTTAAAAAAATATTATTTTCATCTAGAGAAACAAACTGCAGATTTTTTTAGAAATCTTTAATCCATTCAATGAATTAAACAAGTAGTATTATTTATCAATGCTTACGTTCCGATGTGTTTCATATTCCACATGACGTCAGAATGACGTATTATTTAACTTTTTCGAAGGTTACACGTTTCATGGAAAGTTCAAAGGCTTATAAATAATAGTAACAGCATGACATTGATCTTTGACTTCGATAAATGGCATTTTAGGACAAGATAAACATACATTAACTAATAATATATATATATATATATATATAAAGTATACAAAATACATTGTCGATAAAATCCAACAACATTTGCAGGTTAGATTTCGTCTCAGTTTTCCAGGATTCGACTTGAGTTTCTATCCTCTGATAATCTCAATACACCGATTATACAAGAATCAAGAGTTATTGAAGAACAACTACGATTTACTTTTGTTCGACGGTACTGTATTGAATGTAAGCGGGTTTTATGACAAATTTAAAAAGTAAGACATGACCGTTTTCATATACAAAATATTGAAAGCCAAAATTCACGTACGTCATGAACTTGAAACACCCCAATTTAGTTAGAAAATCTTTCAAATAAATAATGTTCATGACATGTCATCCGTGTCATCAGCTATGTAGGCTCATAGGGCAAGGAAATTATTATATTACCTACATTTTTGCAAAACGCAAATTCGTGCAAACAAGATCGATTGATTGATTGTTAGTTGCTTATCGTCCAGTGTCAAATATTTCATGCATGTCAGGGACGAGAACACATAAGTACAATAGGTAGGTCCTGTAACAGAGGACGTCCGAGATAAAGGTCGGGAAACTTAGACTGCCACTGGAATATGAGGATATTTTGGATAGGGACAACAATTTTGCCTTGCAACAGGCACCTACGACTCTTTTACCAAATAAAATCTTAAGACTAACATTGATCGTGAGTTCTACTGAAATGTTCATAAAATATGACTCTTTTTTTCTCGTAATATTGTTTTAGAAATAAGTCGCTGCTCCTTGTTAACGCATGCTGCTTGCACATGCTGTTCCCCTTACACGAACAAACAAGGCCTTGTTTAGAGTCTGATGTCATTGGTCCTACATGTCCTACAACGACAACTGGCTCATACTTGTCATAGAGCTAAATTTTCCAACCAAACTCACATGGCGTGCCTTTATTTTGGTTAGTAACATTTGCCTCCACCCAAACTTTGCCTTGCCATAGTGCACGTACAAATGTAGTACGTGTTGTTTACACACTAACTCACATGGCGACGTGTTATTACACTCTTATCTTTATATATAGCGAAGTGTTGTATTAGCAAATTTAAATTGTTGTCCAATTTATTGAACTTGTGTTTTAAGTCGTATAACGCAGTAACAAACACCCTAGCATCATCTATAGCACTATCAACATCACCTAATGCTACAAGATTACTGAAGTGGCTTTCTTTTGTCCTAGGGAGGTTGCGTACCGTATTTTTACCGATTCCATAAAAAACTTGAAGTGAAATGAAATCCACTATAGGCATGAATGATCGGAAGAATTTCGGTGATAACTTGGTCAAAAGACGACATAGTGACGTGAACTGGGATAAATCGTCTGTTATCATTCAAGCTGTATTCTTAATTTTGTAATTTGAAGCATCAGGTCGAAAAACATATCATCAGTATGAAAAGAATGGAAAATCATTGTGTATCTGCCTCTTTATGGTTACAGCGTGAAATTGGACAAATAATAACATTTCGACCGGTCTGTCGGCTTTTAAACATTTTCCGTTTTGCTGTGATGTTATTCGCGGCTTTAAAGGCGTCGCCAATAGAAATGACGCTTAAAACAAATGTTCGATTTACCATGTCCTTGTTTAGAAAAGAACACTATGGCATCTATACAGTGTTTCCTAAGTTTAGCCTTGAGTAATTGCAGTACGTTTTACTAATGTTACTTGGTAACAAAGATTGGTACATTATCAACATTAATTAACAAGAGTCGTTTTGTCACGAATAATGTGTTTGTCTATAATTTTAACTACTCTTTGCGTAATTTGATCTTTATTCCAGGCATGTGGTCAAACATGCAGTATGATAAACTGCGTTATTGAGCAAATTATCATGATTTATTCGGTATATCATATCAGTGTCGCATGCTCTAACAGAAACATCAGTTAGATATGCTAATCTTCCAGCAAAGTATGTAATATTTTCACTTTCTTTGAGAAATATTCTCGCAAATTATACACTTGAATGTATCGAGTGGCCAGGTCAATATTACTTTCAACCAACAAAGAATTGGACAAATCTGGCTGCATATCTGGTTCTTCCTTTTCAGTTGTGCTACTGATTTCAAATTCTGTTTACTTGTGTAGCTTTTACAACAAGACCTGTGATACCTAAACAATTAGTTTACGTACCATTACAGAGTTACTTAAAATAAATAGATAAATTATCACGTCTCAGTGCTGCAGCATTTAGCAGACTTTTTATTCTAGATTCTGTTGCTATTCCAAAAATATCAGCAAATACAAAATTGCAGGTAATGTCAACTGCAATTTCAGAGCACCTTTCCTTGGCATCGGACGGAGCCAGTTTTAACGGACTAGCGTAGTCGTCCTTTTACTTGAATATCCAACATATCGAACACACCTGAAAACCAAATGCACCTTATTATGATTGTAACTTTCACGGTTAAATTCAACAAACACGAATAAACAACAGTATCTAATAACATATAAGTAAATCGTAAAGAGTCAAAGCTTCGGAAATTATAAAGTAAACAAGAAACACGCATGATAATAACTACAAATGACCATCGCTAAAATGCCTATTAATGTTGGCTGTTAACTAGAAACAAGAACAGCGTAGGTTCATGTGTGACAAATATCCGGAATTGAAATTCTCATAAAATGCAGATGTATAACCAATTATATTGCTTATTACTAATTTTCTTCGAAAAGTAAATCGAGTCGATTGAAGTATTATACGACGGCTTTACGGTCGTAGCTTTAAAACATTTATTGCAGATGCAAATTGCTACTTGAAAATATGTGATTTTTTTGTGTTCCCTTGGAGCTAAATAATCGATAAACATTTTAAGACATTAATATTCTATGAGGTATTTAGGTAATTTAAACTCGTAACCTAATCGTCTTTGTCAACATTCGCCGCTCCACTACCAGTAATTGTAATTGGTTTTATTGGTTTTTATTTTATTTTATTGATTGAAAGTCCAGATCAGTCGTACTACACTTATTCTTTAAATGAAAATTTAATGTTCGTCTGGGACATTTTGCTTGACACAGTATTCAGATCTTCAATAATGATATACTTATACTTATGTTTTTCTTTTAGGTTACGTGTTCCATTCTCGAAATGATATTACTGAAAAACGTTTAAATGAACAGCTTGTGAATATAGTCGGTACGGAAATACACATACGTCACAGACAACGCTTATTTGTAGTGCATGATAGGATAGCAAATATATTGAGCACACAACGGAAGTTAAGACAGATGTCAAGTGGAAGTTTATCTGAAGGACTGAATTTACCTGGAAGTGATATTGATATGATGTATGTTATCGGCTATTTAGAGGTGTTAAATGATATAGAGGATATTAAATATCCAATAAAAAATACAACCCTGCTGATTGAGATAGACCCGATTTATCCAGGGTTTTGTAGATTAAAGTTAGTGGCTGTAAAATATCTCAACAAATTACCCTTAAAACATTCTATTATAGAAACTGACGAAGGTTTATACTTATCATCCCATGTATTCATTAGAAATATTCAGCAGAAACATCACTTTGGTTATATGTATATTCATGGTCCATGTTTATCAGATAAACAGCAGTCCGTAGACTTCGCATTTTGCCTTCGCTGCAAATCATTCCCATATATTGCTAGACAATGGATATATCGACATAGAAAGCAATGGCCACCTTATGCAGTTATTGATACCATTATTAAGTATGGGTGTCTGGTAGTGCCTATAGGACCAAAAACAATGACAAATAATCAATTGCTATGGAGATTATCGTTTTCTGTTGCAGAAAAAGAACTTGTTCATTCGTTCAACTATACGCAACTATTATGCTACGGCCTCCTCAAGTTAACATTGCAGAAAATCATAAACAATAATTATGCTGTGAAGGATATGTTATGTTCATATTTTTTAAAAACAACTCTATTTTGGTTGTCGGAAGAATCATCGATTGAGATATTTCAGTTACCTAACCTAGTTCACTGTTTTTCACTGTGTTTAGATAAACTAAGGTCTTGGATAATCAACTGTCACTGTCCTAACTACTTTATACCTGAACAAAATATGTTTCTAGGAAAGGTAAACAAGAGTAATAATAAAATATTACTTGGTGTTGTTGACACTATCATATGCCAAGGAACTGCTGGGCTGATATCTTGTTTATCTGTGAAATATTCTAGTTTTTATGGTCTAGCATCTGATGTGAACAACAGTACCATTAACTTAGACTTTTTGCTCTATAAGATTATCGGGAACCAGTTTGGAAATTCAAGAGATATACACGACTTACATGGAGTAATAGTTACTGTCAAATCCCTACTTAAATCAGAATCGTCTATATATGTTCGGGCTGTATGTAGTTGGTGGATCTCTAGATTCAGTCAGTATATAGCACAAAAACTACCACCACCTGTCACAATACAGAATATTGAAATTATACGAAGTTGTTTTCGTTATATACCACTGTTGCAAGACGGTCTACAAACTGATGCCGTGTCTGGTTGGTTGTTGTATGCCTCGTACTATTACGTTACTGGACAATACAATGTAACACTCCGAATAGCAGATCATGTTCTATCGAAGTGTTCGTCATATATGATACAGCAAGGTCAATTGACTTATGATTTTGACACCATGAATAACTATGCTAAAAGAGTTCATACAATGGCTATGACATTTAGTGAAAAGTTAAAATTTTGGACAAAATCTTATGTTAGATACTTACGGCGTTCGTCCTTAATACCAACAGAACTTTTCTTGGAAGTTGACAACAATGACATCAACATACATCCTATTGTTTTGGTTCATTGTCTGAGGTTTCTATGTTATCATCATCTGGATGAAAAAATGAACAAAAAGCAAGCATTAAGGGATGCGTGTTTATCTGTTGAAGAAATGTGTACTATGCCAATGTATCGATCGTCTCCATCAATCACAATCATCGGTGTTTGCTTTGAGCTATCAAATGATTTTGACAGAGCTTGTCTGTTCTATGATAAAGCTTTACAAACTGGTGATAAATTGTGTGAAACAGCAGAAAAAAGAAAATCAAAACTCTTAAAAGCAAAACGTAAATTTTATAATGGTCGTTTAGTGGTATAGATAATTTCATTTCCTTTGATGTCCGGAAGAAGAATTATAATTTGTGGAAACCGATGTTCGTGAAATTTTGCGTGTAATGCTAAATCACAAATGTATGAATTCAACAGGCAAAACAATCACAACACTCGAGCTGCCTCTGCTTTTATTGATTTTTAATAATGGAATATAGAGAACCTGTAATCACAAACCTCGAATTTAAATTGTTGAAAGAAAGAGGGAATCATGAACACATAATAGCTGTTATTCGCTGTTCATCAATGCTTAACTGTCGAGAATATGAGTTTTAAGGAACACTTAATGTTTTCTAAAAAGAAAATATCTTGTATGGTTTTATCGAGGAATGTAGAACTTAGCATTTGGTTGAACGCAGCTGTTTAATTAAACATCTTTCGTGCAATTATTATATAGTGTTAATTAACAACAAGCATGGCTTCATCAGACAAGTTTTTGTAAATAAAATAAAAATATGATGATACCGTAAGTGCATATCTTTATCTTTTATTCATGAATGTCATTATATATATATATTAACAAAATAGGAGAACAATTAATTGAGTCAGTCATGTCAGTAGGTCATCCATAATTATGTATATGTTTATTAACGATGTCATTTTCAACGTCCAGGGCCGTGAGTTGAAATCACACCTTAGGAAGGGACCTAAAAATACGTTTCTATTTTATTTCCTTTATACGTTTCGGAGTTTAGTGTGTCGTCTATTTTGCTGAACTAATATTCGTTATTGTTTCAGGCAAGCTGAAGCCCGTCTCTTTGTGTGGGATTTTCTCGCTGCGTTGAAGATCCTTTGGGCCTTGGATTGTTTTCCACTCTTGTTGGTCGGGTTGTTATCGCTTTGACACATTTTACGTTTCCATTCTATATTCTATCCTCTGACAATACTTTTTTTCATTTGTTCTTATAAATAGGTATTTCTACTTCCTCACAGAAAGACCATTGGGTCTGTTCTGATTCTAATTTTGTTGTCATTTTTCTTCTTGCGCTGTTAAGGTTTTCGTTATATATAGATTGGATTTGGTATAATGATATCGGACAGTTTATTATCTTTTGAAACTAACATCGTTGACTGGTTTTCTCATTTACATTTTTCATTTACACCTGTTAGAGAAATCGAATTTTTTAACAAATTTAACTTAAAACCAAATAATTGTCTTAATTTGAACTTGTTTGTCATCGTATGTTTTTGAACCAGTCATAGGTATCGACTACATGTATATTTCAAATTGTCGTGCCTTAACGCAAATAGCATAATACCAAATGATTTGATACTTTCGGGGCAGATGCGCGAGAAGCGGTAATTGGAAATACTAGATTTTGATATGCCTGTTGTAGCTTCTCCATGGCAATTATAAGAGATGAACAAAGAAATGTAGATTTTTTCATTATGCTGGAGAGGTTTAAACATTTAATTTATTACAGATTGTATACAGATATCTTTTCACTGAGATGCATGATAACGTCATGCTTAGCAATATTAATATATTTCGTAATTAACTTCCTCGTAAGAGGTCAACTGAAAGTGTTTTTTCCGCTAACTTTATGAAAAGTCCCAAAAACATTGTTCTTATTCATTGTTTTAATGACCCTTAATAGCACCGCAAGTAACATGTGTAAACCGGTAAAGGAAAATCATCTTCTTTGTTAAGCGAAAATGGGTAGAAATAAATATTTTGGAATTAGTGAAAAGAAGTTTCGAATTATTTGATTCAAGAAGTGACTTTGAAAACAATAATTCATTTTCTCCAAATTTGCAAGATAAACTATACCAACCGTTGTTTTTTAAACCAATGTAATCGGAAATTATCTGCAATGGGGCGTGAAACGAACATTGTTATTGCTCAGTTTTATTATCTTATCCACGGATCTTCAACTGCTCTCTTAAAAATATTTATTCAATATGTTTAAAAGCCTGTGTCTCAGTAAGAGCTGAAACACCGAAAGCGTTTTTTTTTTTTTTTTTAATTCTGATATTTTAATGACAGACAGTATGGTATGTCCTGATTAAGAATCATACATCTCAAGCAAATGCATCTCAAGTGTGTTTCAACTTCTTACCTTTTACCGACAAGACAATAATAAATAGGTCAACTAATATTAGGTGATATATATTACGCATGTATCTAGAGTTTGACATAATAACTATAATCTAAAATTAAAAAGCTAGGATTAAAATTGTTTAAATACTATGAACGAATTGTAAACGTAATCTTTTCATTGAACAGCGATTTATTTTGACAAATTTACCTAACATTCATGTTTTTTACTTGAAAACGGAAAAAATTACACATATTTAAAAAAAAATGTTTTTTTCCTTTTATCCGCGAAATGAAATGAATTTACAGAATTTCGATAAAAGACAAAAGTGGTTTTCCAATGTTGAATATCAAGAATATAGGACTCGAGGGTGTAGCATAAACACAAAACGGAGTGAATCCAGGTGCGTCAACAAGGAAGGATCACCTGCTGTGCGTGCATAACCTGCCATGTAAATGCAAACTCAGTCAAAATGTCAAAATAGATTTAGGACAAAAACGGTATGCAATCAGGTAAGACGACTTTTATGGTATCTGGAGATCTAAGACTGCGTATTCTTATGATGATCTGAGACACAGACACATCGTATCGGTCAACCGAGTTGTGATGTTTATCGTAACACTTGTGCATTTTTGGTTTGTTCTAACTAATAACCCTGCTGGAACAGTTTCTGAGAGTCAGTATTACATCCTTGTTTATAAAGTCTGTGTAATGAGAACATGCACGTTCGTAAGGTATCAATTGATATATTTGAATCGATACAATGTGTCAAAAGGCATATTGCTGCTGAGAACTATAAGGTTGACAATTAAAAAGCTAAAATCGCCGGCTGAGAGGAGTTTCATAGTTACAATCGTGCATGTATCGATTGCCGATCGAAAAAGCATGGAAATTACCTCTCGTTTTTCGGAAAATTGATAATATGTTGATCGCTTTTTTCCTGAACAACAACAGTTATATTAAATAAAAACGTCATCGCATGTCCTCATGACTCGACTGAAAAAAAAAAAAGAATCATTGTACAGAATGAAAGTACAGTTTTGGAAAACAGTTATAATGTAATATATTGTATCTTTTGTTTCCAATAATGGTATGCAATTCATACTTTCTCTTCCATTGCTTAAAAAATCCACTTGTTTAATGTTGTTTGTGATAAACCGCACATATAATTATACATCAGAGAGCAAATGATTTTTGCTATAACAAGATGTTTTCTTTCATGTAAGTCAGAAGGTTATTTTCATCCTCGAAGTGATGATGAACGCTGCCATAATTTTTAACTTTGCAATTATGCTGTCTGCTGATAAATTCATCGAAGAAACAGGGCTTTTAAGTTATTGTATACGCTAGTTTATTAGTTGACGTTAATGAACACTTCTCTTTGTGAATATTTCACAAGTAGGTGTGGCTCCGAAAAGTGAGGCAGTATAAAAGGTAGGAGTACCTGAACAAATAACAATCTGACGTAGTTTATCGTATGACTATCCCATTATTAGTTTCTAATCAAAGGTTACTTACATTATGCCTTCGTGGAAATATTTGCGAACGTGTAAATCAAAATATTAATAGGCGTTATCAAGTTCCTACACGTTACAATTTTTGCCAACCTGTATTTCGCAAGCACAAGCTTAAGATTGACGATATATGATCAGAAGGTTAACCTTAAGATACCGATGCACTCTGTCTATACATGAAGGTCAAGTGATACCAAGTCATGGTATGCCGAGATTTGTCTGCCATTCAAGAGTATACGAGATTGATGATGACTTTGGTGAAGACAAAATTATATTATATTTCAGAGAGATGTTTTTGTTGAAAATTCATGTTACAATACAATTGATATATATTTACCAAATGCAACATTGAATTTATATTTGTCAAAGTGCTAAAGAAACGGAATTCCTTTATATCACCAACGACTTCAAAATATCATTTTTTTTAAAAATATTTCATGAACTATTAAGATTTTTGCTGTTTTACAAATTGTAAGATTACAGTATAAAGCAAAGACAAGGTGTATCTTTATAGGCAGATAACGCATTGCAAACGTCGAGTATTATAAAAGATTCAGACAATTCTACTGATACAATAAAATTATTTTCGTCATCAGTACAAGTAAAACACACATCCCGCAATGCATATTTTCTGCTTTATATATAGTGATGTAATGATTACATAAAATATCAGACAATGAGACAAATCAACATTGGGTATAATAATGATACTATTGCGAACCAATATCAAGCTTAAACGATCATTTTGTACTGGACAGCTCTCAGAAGACTGAAAAATAAAATGTTAGTTTCTTTTCAGTTTTTAAGTCAATTTTAAGACCACTCCTAATTCACTACCTTTTAGATAATTCGCTTGCAGATGTTCAGATTATCTGAAAGCAATAATTTACCTGTACAAATTACCAACATACTGAGTTGTCTGGGACCCTAATGAACAGTACTGTGTATACCATACACAAACATGACAAGACTTAACATTTAAAGTTTGTTTTTAAACTTTTCAGATGATGTTAAGATCAAACACTTACGTGTCTCTGAAAAATTCCTTTTGCAGATTTTTTACGTATATGCAAAGGAAAGATGCTTAAAATTAGAACTTTTGAGAAATGGGCAGGATTAAATCAATTTGTTTTTCAAAGAAAACTAAAAAAAAAAAATGGTAAATTGAAGATATTCAACATGAAAATTCAACCTGCAAGGTGTTTCCTATATTCGAAGAAATCATGACCAATTTCTTCTGTTGTACTTGTTGTTGTTTTGAATCTTGTTTTTTTCCAAATTTTTGTTTTTTTTTATATTGCAATTATATTACGTTACGCTTCAAATTTTCAAATTGAAGAGGCCGAAAATTTTCAAAGTTGACAAGGTTCAATTGCACACGAAAAGAAGGCATAACACATGTTCAATTCACCCAAATGCAAACAAATTGTTGATTCGACTTAGGAGTTGGCATATTTGTATATTTATTTTACGGGCATGTTTTATTCTATTTAATTGGCTGTCATTACGGCCGCTATGCAAATTATCGAAATACTCCAAATTTTACCATGTGGGGTGTCGTTGGTTGCTGTCAGTCATATTTGTTTTTTCGTTGATCACTTGTTTATTGTTTCGTCATGAATTGTTGATTTTTATCGTTTGAATTGTGTCACATTGTATCATAATGAGGCCTTCTATAGATCATGTACGATATGGGCTCGGCTCATTTATAAAACAATGAAATAAATGAATAGAGTTGTATTTCATAGTATGTGTAAAGGAGGTCTACAATTCAGTTTGACAACTTCAGACATACTAATTTTTTTATCTTTTTGAACTAGTCCAAATCACTACGTATACTTTACATAATAAGAATTTAACATGCAATTGCATCCTCCTCCTTAATATTTCATGCATAAAATATAAAGAAATAAATTTGGAAAGTGTATGAAAAAATTGCGAGTTATACACTGTCCACACTGAGGATTATATTTGTAGACAACGAAAATCAAAGAACGATAACTGTGTCCTCGGACCTAGTATTCCACTGGATAAAACTGTATCTATGACAAGTATTTATTTATTCAAAATGCTTCATTTTTTTTTAAAAAATGTCTATAGAACAAGGCCTAATACGGGAAAACAACGGTGTTATTACCCAGGAATATGCATATGTACATTTGACCAAGTAAAAACTGGCATTTTATTTAGTGTCATGAAATTTTACTGAAATTTTTCAAAATTGAAATATTCTGAGTAGATTGAATCTCAAAATCACATTTAAGAAAGAGGGGCGAAAGATACCAGCGGGACATTCAAACTCATAAATCGAAAATAAACTGACAACGCCATGGCTGAAAAAGAAAAAGACAAACAGACAAACAATAGTACACAAAACACAACACAGAAAACTAAAGAATAAGCAACACGAACCCCACCAAAAACTGGGGGTGATCTCAGGTGCTCAGGAATGGTAAGAAGATCCTGCTCCACATGTGGCACCCGTCGTGTTGCTCATGTCAGTATAAACCCGGTAACAAGTCTAATTCGGTAGGTCACATTCGTGAAAAGTGGACGGGATTGCAGTTACGACATTAGGAACATATCCGCTATCATCTGTGAAATTCCATAACGGTCAACCAACTCGTGATGGCGTCCGTAAAATTTACGAAGGGATGATTTTAACTTCACCATTTGGAACTCTTGGTTTAATAGCTTCCTTGTAAGCAACAGCCCTCTACCAAGGAAATCATGATAGGAAATACAAGCTCGGGAATATCGTATCAATTGGGAGATATAAACTCCGTATGCAGGCTCTGCTGGAATGTTGTTACATAGAAATGGAAAGTTCACAATTGGGAAGATGAAACCATCTCTTTTGTCGTAGATTTTTGTTTTCAACGGACCCTCATTGTCAATTTCTAGATGTAAGTCAGGATGTGAGGCAGACTTAACTGTATCTGTTGGGATAGATGCGTTCAACATAGTCATCAAAGTTTTAAATTATTTAGTGAGAGAACATCATCTATATAGCGGAAAGTAAAGTTACAGGATACTGCTAACTTCTTTTCTTTCTAGACGTTCCTGTATGAAGTCAGTGTCATAAGAATAAAGGAACAAGTCGACAAGAAGAGGGGCACAGTTGGTTCCCATGGGAATGCCGATAGTTTGTTGAAAAACACGTCCTCTAAACGTAACAAATATGTTGTCAATCAAGAAATCAAGCATCTTGATAATGTCAGTTTCAGAGAATATTTTGTTTGAATCAGAGTGATTTTTTACAAAGTAGGATTTATCAATCCCTAAGACAAGATACTTGTATCTACGTTGGCCATTCTGTTTTATGAAACAAAGCAATACAAACTCTTTCAATTTGTCTTTTTGTTTGGAATGGTGAATACTTGTGTAAAGTGTAGAAAAGTCAAATGTTTTAATACAATTGCAAGATAAGACAGTCTTAGATTGTATGTACTCTAAAAGATCTTTGGAATTTTTTAGTATCCAAATCTGAATCACGCCACCTCTAGAATAGGCAGTTTCACAATAACTTTAAAGCCCGGCTTTGATTGCTGATAAAATGCGATATCATGAATAATCTGTCACATTAGTAGGCATAGCATATTCAATTTCTGGGGAGCTGTTTGAACATATTCAATTTCTTTGGAACTTCTTTACTCTTCCTTCCTAATGCTTTTTTTTGTGCTATAAAAAAAATATACTGTTATAAGTAAATGAAATGATGTGTACAGCACTTGCATCAAATTATAAACTGAATGAAAACCCATTATATGTCTCTCTTTGGAACGATGCGTAAATTGTTAAGTTAATTTTGATCTTATCTGATATACATGGACCATGTAAAGACAAAGGTATTGTATGTTGTTGTTGAAAAATTGAAATGAATTCATGGGGTGCTAGGTATAAACTATCGTCGGTTTCTGTAACCATTTTTTTAAGAAGTGGACTAGATGTCTCGAAACCGCCAGCCAATTTAAGTCTACTAAATCCTGGATGAGTAGGGTCTATCTCCATCACCAGTGTTGCATATTCATTTGGGATTGGTATATCCTGTTCCCTATTGACGACTTTAATACCATGTAAAGCGTGCATGATATCAAGATCACAGCCAGGTAAAGTCATACCTTTAGCTAAACTTCCACTTGATATGTATGTAAATCCTAATCCAGGATGCATACTATTTGTAATTACATCTTGTACCAAAAATAAACGCTGTCTAAGACGTATATCTGTTTCCTTCCAACTATATTTACAAGTTGTTCAAATAAATCTTGCTGGTGAAAATTATCATCAGACAAAATTTTATAACATGAATAATAAATATATATATATATTATGGATTTTATACAGCAGGAACAGTTTACCTTAGCTGTATTTGGAAAAACTTTGTTTTGAATGTAGGGTCCTCAATACTCGTCAACCTTGTACTTTATATAGCCTTTGAGTTGTTTTGATTTGAGCGTCTCAGTTTAGTTTTTTGAAGACGAAACGCGCGTCCGGCGTACACAATTAAAATCCGGGTATAATAAATACATAAACTAGTTGACGCGATAGATAGTCTCACATTATAACGGTATCAAAATATGTTATAAGGATAAATACTTGGATTGTAAGTCATATGGTATTGAAAAATGCATCTCTTGTCTTTCTTTATTATATTATTAAAAGTTAGCCTGTAAGAAGATGATATTTAAAAGCTTTAGAAGAAGAATGTTTATATATTTTCACCCGTTGCGCTTAGGCTTTTCTTTAATTTGTAATCATTCTTTTCAAAAAGCTAATACACGAGTATAATTATTACAGGCAGTTGACAAAATTATGATAAAAAGTAGATTGTTCAGATTTGTATAAGCATGTTTATATTGTCATTGTATTTTTAAGAATGAACCAAGAAAATAAGAGACGCCCGAATCAAAACAGTTGGAAGACATAATCAGTTATGAAGTTGAATAGCATAGAAAACCATAACGTCTGAAGTTATGCCAGGCGACAGAAAATAAATCTTATTGTTTTGGTTAATTCAACATTCTATGAACAGTAAATTTACAGAAAATAAATGTATCAATGATATTTATTTCAACCTAATGTGCTGACTACTTGACTGATGATACCTGTTGATATCAAACGCTTAGTTGGCAATGCATAGGTCCGGATCAGATTTATAACATATGTTTCTTCTTTAAATGTCCGTTGATAAATTAAGAAATTATTCAGAGACTATGGTTATAAATCTCGCATGCAATGTTGACCCTATATGTTTGTGATTATTTTCGGTGGCTTTTGACTATATAATTCGTCACGTGTTCTGATATAAATGCATCATATGCGTTGGTCTTTACACTTTTGAGTTGACGATGACGTTCAAGCTTGAAAAGTGGTTCGAACGATTGGAATTTATAAAGTTTGATTTGCATTCATTTAAAAATCGTTCATTCGTTGCATTGTAAGGCAAGTGTCAGATATAAGTTTGTACGATTTGAACGCCTCTGTCAAGTTTTACGGCCGCGTTTACCCCTCAAATGTTTGAATAATGCATATGGGCATAGACAGTCAAGACAATGAGTGTTACTGACCTTTTTTCGGGCATACAATCAGTGTTGTGTGATGTCTTAGAACATTTATCACGTGATGGAGACCCCGATCCCTTATAAAGTTGTCATCAATTATAACAGAATAATACATATATTTTAAATGTATTGAATGAAGAAATTATTTTCCTTGCTGAATACTCAAAGGTCCAAATTGTTATGATGAACTTGTTATTTTCATTTTTTCTACTTATTGATTATCCTTTTTGTCGACGGAATTCATTTTATTTGGCTCTCCAACTGTTTTCAGGTGTTACTTATTGTCTTGTATAGACAACACATGCTTGTTGCTTGAAGTAAAATATCCAACTCCAAGGAAAATACAAAACGGAAGGTCCCTCACCATTTGGGAAAATCAAAAGCTCATACACAGCAAATAAGAGGAAAACAACTGTCATATTCCAGACATGGTACTTATAGTGTATCCTTACCTTCATCATGGTCTATGCAATTCTCTAAATATTCTAAGTATTCGTTCGAAGATTTAACAGGAAATCTTAAATTTAGGATCCACTGGGAATTTCGTTTCCTTCTTTCCAGACAAGCTTTGAATTCCTTTTCAAACTAATGAATAGTGAGACCAAATACGTCGTTGGAGATACTTATTCGACTATCAAAATGTTGCTGGAGAATAGGTGTGCGTTGTCGTCGTCCGCGGTACGGAAAGCGTTTAACGCCGTATTTTTCCCAGTACGTTATTTTTCGTATTCCATACACATGTTCATTGTCATCTTCACTTTGATTACTTGATTTATTGGTATGTGTATTCATTTTTACAGACTTGTTATCGGATTGCCAAGCAAACATGTAGACTTGCATGGTTGCAGTAACTTTCTCAATCAGTCGCCTAGGTCTACAATAGAAATATTTGGCTTAGAATTTGTAAAAGGATATAATATGAGCCTTGATAACATGATTTACCAGTTAGTCAAATAATTGTAATACATATACAAATGTTGTGGACACAAAGATATTATCTGATAGCGAAGACCCGAAGATAGTAAACAGTATCCATCTTAATCCGGGTTCTCATTACGGAGTTATTTTTAGAGATAATAATGTTGTCCATTTTTACATTTCAAAGTGTCTTGTTTATGCAAACTGTATGTTGTCATGATATACAGTACTGTTTAAAACTATTTATTTTATAGACAGGTAGTTGGTCCTCTTCACGGACAAACTACAAATCATTATGAACGATTGTCAGAAAAAAAACCCAAACAGATCAGACATGAAAACACCCCACAGTACACTACATTCACACTTATTAAAAAGTATAGACCACAAAACGATAGCGTTATCCTTTATCTCTACTTTACGCTACATATATAATGTCCTCTTACTGAATAATTCAAAGTTTTGGGAAAATTTTGAACGCCTCTAACAAATTATAATTCAACATGAAATATGGGATATCTTTGAAACATATATATGCATACATCTAGACGTATGACACTGAAGGTCGGGTGAGAACTAAATATTTTCACATAAAAATGATTTCAGCTTTTAATTTTGAACGTTTTATTTCAACATGTTCTTCGTAGCAATATTGAAGCAGCAATTGCCTACTCAATTTTTATTTTATTTTGAGGTTTCTGATGAGTTGTTGTCTCATCGGCTTTTATACTACTTCACCATATTCTAATATAATAGAAGTACTAACAGTTGCGTATTAAGTACATAACTTTTATTTTCAACGAAATGTCTTTTAATTCAAATAAAACTTCATTTAGTTAACTTTTGTAATTAAATCATATATTAAATAATTGAAATATTATATGTATAGCTTTGGTAGGAGCTATTAATGAAACTTATTTTCTTGGTAACAATAAGTTTTAATTTTTGCCTTATTTCATATTGGATTCAAGTTTAAAGTGATTATTTAGTTTCATTAACTATGATTTGGATATTTATCAAAAATTAAATGCAATATTGACATTAATTAGCTTGTAGTTAAATCTTGTAAAGAAGAATATATGTTAAAATGCATATAGATTGATCTTGAAAATAAACAAGGAAAATTACTTTTATCAAATCGTTCGGATTTTAGTCAATTATGGTGTCTTATTGTCATTGAAAGATGAGACCGTGTTCGTGTAAAATTTGTACTGATAAATGTCTTCTGCTCTTTGATCGGGTTAATGCCTCTTTAACACATTTCCAATTTCCATTCTCAATATTAAATTAATGGAAAGTTAACAAAAACCATGTGCTTTCCTAACGGTTTCATAAACATGTTCAAAACTTTATTGGGTCAAAAGGTCAGTGATTAAAATCAATTCAACAAAAACAAGTCTTACCCGGTGAGTGGACCGATTTTGATCCGTAAACATGTGACATCAACTTTGAAATACGTGTCGAATATATTAACAATGTTAAGGAATGACATAATAATAAATTGTAAAACTGACATTCGTATTTGTTCGCTGAACTTTTGTTCCTTGGGAGCATAACTCATCACAGGGGTATCCAGACTAAATGTTAAAAAAAATTGTACTTTTGTATGATAATGCAGTAGGATTTCATGTTATGTGATTCGGTATTTCGTGACCGTTTGATGTCTAATATTGCGTTCGACATCTCTGGAAAACAAACATTATTTATCATTCTACCTAAACAATTTGGAGGCGTAAGCACATCACACTTCTACAATGATTGTCTGTCCATGATGAAGGTTAGATTACCGTAGCCTTATCTGGCACAACTTTTGGAACTTCGGGTCCTCAATGCTCTTCAACTTTATACTTGTTTGGCTTTCTACCTATTTTGATCTGAGCGTCACTGGTGAGTCTTATGTAGACGAAACGCGCGTATGGCATATCAAATTATAAGCCTGGTAACTTTCATAACTATTTACATCACTGGGTCGATGCCACTGCTGGTAGACGTTTCGTCCCCGAAGGTATCACCAGCCCAGTAGTCAGCACTTCGGTGTTGACATGAATATCAACTATATGGTCATTTTTATAAATAAACTGTTGCAAAATTATGAATTATTCGAAATACTAAGGATTTTCTTATTCCGGGCAAAGATTACCTTAGCCGTATTTGGTACAACTTTTTAGAATTTTTAGTTCCTCAATGCTCTTCAACTTAATACTTGTTTGGCTTTCTACCTACTTTTATCTGAGCGTCTCTGATGAGTCTTATGTAGACGAAACGCGCGTCTGGCGTATCAAATTATAAGCCTGGTACCTTTGATAACTGTTTGATGTTTTATTGAAAGAGTCTTTCAAATCAGCAAAGAACACGTAGAAGAAATGATTTTATAGAAATCAAACAATTCAAAGTATTGATCATCAATCAAAATTAAACATACCTTGGCTTACAACTTACATACATATACATGTAAGCCCATATAGATACATCTTCACGTGACGATTTACTGATTACACTGATTTACCTCAGGATATAACTTAACTGTTAACCGTGTTAGTTACATAATTATAGTGTGTATTCAATTTGAAACAATAATATCCATTTTTTTCAATTACACGGTAGCAAACTTTTGAATCTGCAAATGTAAACAAAAGAGCGCGTTTTGTATACACAACCTTTTTACGACAATATATATATATATATCATATCATTACTCCAAAAATTAAAATAAAAAATACTGAACTCTGAGGAAAATTTAAAACGGAAAGTCCCTTTATCCAATGGCAACATCAAAAGCTCAAACACATCAAACGAATAGATAACAGGCATTTTATTATGTACATGTAGAAAATGGTGGATTAAACCTGGTTTTATAGCTAGTTAAACCTCTCGCTTGTATGATAGTCGCATCAAATTCCATTATATTGACAACGAGGTGTAAACAAAACAAACAGACATAATCTCAATATCAGCACAACAAAATAGATATAAATATATTTTGATTTACACTTGAGCAGGACATTTAAAGTATAAGATAAATTTTACCGCAGCTGATATTTAGTATTCGATGGTGTCTATACTTGAATTGGAGTCACTATCAGTGAGAATCGAAAAATAAAACAAGAATATACATTAGTTAAACAGAAATCTATTGACACAAAATCCGCAACACATTATTTGCTGCTAAGGAAGGTAAAATGATAATCTTGTTATTAGAAATTAAAGACGCCAACTCCTTTAAATAATTTTTCCTCGAGGAAGAACTCCTGTATCATTGCTCTGCATAGCAACAACTATCACTTATCGAGACTCGTCAGTATCCTCGATACAGAAAATTGTTATTACTGATTTGGGCTAACAACCATAAAGTAGCCAATCAAAAATATTTATATATAGTTTTTACAAACCAAGAAAACACATATAAAAGAATCAGAATTAAGAATGGCATCTACTAATAGTGATGACGACATTGCAAAACAAACAGTTGCATCAGAGAAAAAGAAGTCCGTCAAATAGCCATGCAATCAACTTTTTTTCTATGACGTCATATTTTCGAGGAACAATGCATATATGATTCTTAGTGGTGGTATTGTTAATAAAGATACTTGTATGAACCTAGATATCATTGGAATCAGAATTTTCTCTAGTTTATAATAGAATTAAAATCAAGTGTATTTTTTTACATTATAAAAAAGTGTATGCAGAGAAAATTAAAGAACATGCTGAATCTGAAATTCCTGAAATCAGATCATGTGTATAACCCATATATGCATGATACAGGCACATTTAAGATAATCAAAACTGTATGAATTTCAAAGATTTTTACCTGATCTTTTACACAATTCAAGTTTGAGGGTTCGTTCTCCTGCTTTTGCAGAAAGAGCTACATTGGCTACAAATAAGATTTCACTTTTCACTAAAGAAATAGTGTTGTCTTCCATTAAAAAATATTATTGAATTTAATTTATAGAATTATTTTAATCATTCAACCTATTTTGATTGAAAGTTAACAAAACAATTTCTACCATTGAATACAAAAACATGACACTTTTTCACCAGTGATGTAAATAAAAAGCGATTTACTTCCATTGCTATTTCAAGCTATTTTTATATGAAGCTGTTTATAGCATCCAAATGAAAATTTTCCATTGTTTTATTACATTACAGAATAGTGCAACCGAATTAATGCATTTGCTGGTCAATTTCGAGAAAACAAACCGAAAATTACAATGATTTAACACATTCTAAAACACAAAAAACAGTCTCCAAAACACAACAGAGAAAATTATAGACCAAACAACACGCTTCCTGACAAAAAAAGGGGTGATCTCATGTGCTCAGGAAAGGTGAGCAATTCAGATTCCACATGTGACGACATTTATTGTGCATGAAAACTAAAAAAAAAAAAAAAAAAAAAAAAAAAAAAAACAAATGGCGTATAATTGTATGTTTATATACAATTAAAAACACAATGATGTGTTCTTGATATTTAACATATTTCTCTCTATCATGAAAGCTATGATTTTTCCGGATCTATTAGAAAACCTTTATAATATATATTAACATGTTACCACTTATCTTCATCTAAATGCCTACCACAGTTTTAAATGCACCCGTTTGATATCCTTAAGATGAACTATAATACGATTCTTTATCAAGCATGTATGGGAAAATCGAACTAGTAAAAATTCATAAATCGAGAATTTCTATAGTTTTAATAGCTATGCTTGATGAATGTTTCAAAAATGTTTGTTAAAAGTAGTGCGGATTGGTGTCTTATAAACAAAACTAAAACATAGTGTTCAGCAAATAGGACAATAATTCTTACCAGATATATTGGGATACATTAGATAAAAATAAACTTCATCGATAAACAAAATCAAAACCGCATAATTCGATATAAAAAGACCAGAAGTATAACATGTGACATAATTCAAAAGAAAAATCCTATGCTTTTAAATATTTGATATACTTTTATGTCAAAATTACACTTTTACACTGACACGAACAATCACAGGCTAGATGCAGGGTTCCAAGGAACCCCTTAAGATTTTTTTTGTAAAGTTTCTATCTATTGGAGAGTTTAAAATAATAGGCAAAAATTTTGTTATTATAAAGTCAAAATTCTTCCAAATATTTTGAATTTAACTACAACTCGTAAGAACTGTTTTAGTGAATTTAAACTAATGTCTCCCCTGTAAAAGTCACTCTTGTAAGAATATATGGTTCATGAGTGGAAATATGCATTGTTTTTAATAAATTTAACAATTTGTGAATCGAGGGGTTAGGACATGAGGGACAAAATATATGGTACACTTAAGGTCAAGTTACAGTAAATGGGCTATGTCACAGATTTCAGGAAAATTTTGCACACAACTCTGGATTGATGAACTGAAAATCGAAAAAATAATGCATTCATATCATTTATCATTTGAAATAATACTGATTGAATTCTTACAAAATGGGTGAACATTTGTATAGAAAGCACATAAAATCGGTGAAAAACATTCTAATTTTACTCCATAGGTTTTCTTAAAAACTATATGTTGTTGATAAATAAATTTCCGTTTTAACGATACAAAATAAAGATAGGGTCACCGACTTCGTTTTTACGGTAAACATCATTCAAAGTGGTGTTCTTTGTGAAAAAATCCAACAAAACGTCGAAATAATCGTAACGTCATCGCGTTGCAGGCCGTAAAACGTTCATTTTTTACGTTTTTCACTACGAACAAGGTAGCAAATTGTCATTAGACAAAAAACGAAGTCGGTGACCATATGATTACCTTATATCATTAAAACAGAAATTTATGTATCAATAACATATAGTTTTTTAAGAAAAATCTATGGAGTAGAATTAGAGATTTGACGATTTAAAGACAAATTTTAGAAGTTTTCTCGCCGATTTTATTTGCGTTTTATACAAATATTCACCCATATTGAAAGAAATCAATCTTTAATATTTCAGATCAAAAAAGAGATAAATGCATCATTCTTTCGATTTTCAGTTGTAGTTCAACGAGCCAAGGTTGCATGCAAAATAGCCCATTTACTGTTCCTTGACCTTAATTGGTCTAGTCATGATATATTTATTAAAGTATATAGTTTATGGGTGGGTATCTGAACAATGTATATAAGGGGCGCGAACCCCAGCAAAAACATATTTGGTGTACTCAACGGTATTCTCATGCTGATTGAGAATATATATATATATATAAGAAAATTATGTGTGCTCCATTCAAGAAAATGTAGGAAAAAAATCAAGTATTTTGACCTTGAGGTCAAAGGTCAAGGTCATTTGGCAGTTCTAATTTTATAAGATATACTGTCTTATTGTAATACACCTTTATACTAAATATCATAAGACAGTGTCAAAAGATAAATAAGTTTTCATGATTAAATAGATATAAGAAGATGTGGTATGAGTGCCAATGAGACAACTCTCCATCCGAGTCAAAATTTATAAAAGTAAACCATTATAGGTCAAAGTACGGTCTTCAACACGGAGCCTAGGCTCACACCAAACAGTAAGCTATAAAGGGCCCCAAAATTACTAGTGTAAATAAATACACAGATCATAGTGAAAAATACGTGAAAATTACCCAATTTTTATTCCGTTGCCATGGTAACGGTGTAAGAGATCCCAGCTCAAAAATCATAAAACTTGTAGTACACATGTTTACCTTTATATAAATATTTAAAACCTTTAAAAAATCATAGTACTTTAAGAGATTCAATGTCTTTTTGTTGATCTATTTAGCAATTGTCCAATATATGCCCAAAATGCCCTTTTTAGACCGGTCAGCCCTAAAATTAAGCTATACTCAAGCTTTAACATTTTGTCAAGTTTCGAAGGACGAATGATGCTTGTTATAAAAATCAATTCAAATACCAGCTAAACATAACCTTATTCAGCATACTCAGAGTAACAAAATTGTGACATTTTTGTGGAAATTTTGGGAAATTGAGCCTTTTCCAGTAGATGGCGCTGTAAAATCTAAAAATAGCTTAAAATAAAATTTTTTTTCTCTTGACTATCATAACATGTGTGCAAAATTTCATTACATTTGGTTGACATGTCATGTGGACCCACTTATAAGCATTTTACATGGTTCTATCAAAGACTGGGTGTTAAAACAATAAATAAAAACCATATGAAAAATATGACGGACAGCAACCAACGACAATCATTGCATTAGAATCTCCTAACTTGGAACAGACATATCAAGAGTGTGTTGGAGTTGAATATGTTTGTGATAGCTCAACCCTTGCTTAATCTGAGATAGTTGTTTAAACAATTTGTTGTTCCTTCATGTTAATTTTCATTTTTTTGGCCACTTGTCGTAGTTTATTTTCAAGCACGCTAGAGAAGTTTTTAATTTTGATTAACGTTTTTTATTGATTAATGGTAAAAGGATGAGGGATTTTTTCCCCACAAAATTCGATCAATCTTTACCAAATGTTTTCATAGATACAACTAATTTGTTTTGAAGCTTGGCTTAATTGTTTTTACACAGAGGATATCATATCCTGATTGTTACATCCAAATGCCCCTTTAGTATATTTTACCTCTCTTTAACGACGATGTTGTTCATAGAGCTGATAAATTTAGACACGAACCATATAATCTTATCAAGCCTTTACATAACCTCATTCTTAAAGATTATCAATTTAACACAAAAGCTAGGATAGGCAACAGATATATCTTATTTGTTAAGGCCCATGGTTATATCACTATTTTCAAAATTATTTGGCAACTTTCTGATAACCACATATGATTTCATAGGACCTTTCCGTGCGTGATAAATCCTCGTAGGTATGTATCAATCCTCGGTTGTGAATTTTCAAATATTGTGTCTTGTCAAATAACTTTGCCCTTGACACATGTCTTATTAGTGTCTTTCTTTCGGTGCTTGATTAAGAACATCTTTACATCTAAAACCCGCGAGACCTTTTATCGATATTACTATTAAAATTTTCATTAACCATTAACTCATTATTGTTATACTCGTAAACCAAACAGACATTCTTTAAAAGACTTTTTGTTCATCATCAACTATCAACTTTGTCCCTTTTAGGTTGCACTTTGTAAATACAGCTGTTTCTCAAACCACGCCTCTTTTGGGGAGATATATAATATTCATAGATAATTTGATTTGTTGACATACTGGTTCCAAGATATGATCTCTATGTGTCATCTCATAGAGACATAACTTTGGACTGTTACCAGTATAAAAACATACTGTTGCGGTGAAAAATGAATTCTGAAGTAATCAAAAAGTAAAGGTAGGGATAGTACACAATTTTAGTATGAATTTAAACTCTAACAAGTTCAGGGCATATACATGTTGAAAATATGCCGCACAGCCCTATGTTTTGACCTTTGAATAAAATAGTAGTGCATATCAACTTTCTATTCTAGAATATAATTTTTTACGAAACTTCATTGTAAAAGTGTCATAGTTTTAGTCCCAAAGGGAGATACTATGGGAAATTGCATTGTCTATATTTACAGAAATGCAACCTTTAGCATAAAGCTCCTAACGTATGTGTATATATATGCATATATCATTTTATTTAAAGTTTTGTTTGTCTAGTTAGAGCTTTCTGATGGAGGTTAATCCAGAAAAGTGCACACAATTCATAAAGTGTCATTTTCACTTATATATAGTAGTGATTACTTGGATGGTTCTGACCCTTTTTTTTCTTTATTAGGCATTTTCGTTTGTTATAGGCTTGAAATATTAAAACGTTTTAGTAAATTTTTATTTACAAAACGTTATTTCTCAAAAACATCTTTCATTCAAGCTTTTAAAATTTTCAGCTGAACCTTTACAATATATATTCTGTTCTTGGGTTCTGTTTTTTATTTAGTTTTTCTCTTCTCTGTTGCTCAGCGTTGTTTTAGTTCTAACCCTTGATTTTGTTACAATTCATCGAATAAGAGTTTGTTAGTACTTGTTCTTTCTGTTAAAAAAATTCTTTATTTTTATCTTCCCATTTCTCTTTTCCTATTTTGTGTTATTTTTATTTGGTTTCTTCAACAATGCATTTTCGTTCTATAAATCGTATGGTCATAATGGTTGGGATTGCGGTGTTCTGTTCTTATTTAAGTGTTTTGTCCAACTGTTATATTCTCATTTATGCACTTTAATCAATGACAATAGAATTGTCAATTTTCATACGTCATTTTCATAAAATAATCGGTTCTCAATATTTGCCTTAAAGTTTGCGATATTAAAATGATATAAAGGTTAGACGAACATGTGATTAAAAGTGTAATATCACTCACTCAGTCTGGAAAACATACTGGAAAGAAGTATATGTTTTCACCAAATCAGTTCCTAAGCATTAGTGTAGCTTTCAAAAAAATAAAATCAAATGAAAGCGGAATAACCATCCAAAGAGTTTCGTGATGGCGTTCCCCTGCAAAAAATTTAATTACACAGAATATCACAAAACCAGTAATGTGTTGCTTATTTCAAGCGTATCCTTCTTATAAAGTTTCTTTAAAAATGTTCCAGTTATAAAGAGGTAGCAATTTAAAGACTAGCATGAAGCTAACCAGGCAGTCGTTTAAAGAAAAGAAAATCATCTAGGTAGGTTAATATGAAGCAGAGTTTGGGAACAACCTTGCAATTTTAGTTTAAAGAAAGAATATGCTCATGGTAAGTTAAAATTAACATGTTTTTGTGAAACTTCGCTTTATCGATATGGTTGCAGCTATCTCGAATAAAAAGCTATCTAAAAGACTGCAAGATAACCGATTAGCCATAGTGATGACAAGAACTATTACCACTTAATTATGTGAAGGAGCACTTATTGGGTTGTCAAACACAATGATCTCTATTCTTTATAAGTTTAAAAAAATGGCTTATAATAAACAGCTTGTGGCAGATCTCTGGTAAGTTTGAACTAAATTTGAAATCTTTTCTATAAGTAACATATCTTTGGAATATCCTTCCTAAATAGTTTAAATGATCGATGAAACTGTGTAGATCGAGAAGCGAATGATAAATTTTAATCGGGACCTCAATGGAGGTATTGTACGACACGAAACATCATTAACCTGTAAGTATGTAACTAATTTGAGTGCAAGATTATGGATCACATTTTTAGAATATTATAGGTGCATTATAACATTAACAGATGAACATGTTCATGTATAAATTGCTAGTCAAAAGAAATGGTTGTTGCGGACATTTAGTCACACGACGGATATAAAAAGACTTTGAAACTATGAAATTCTAATATATGGGACTGAGATTTAGATTATACAGTTGTAATTGTTTTATTATAACAACTTTGCAATGCTGTTGTATATATATATATATATATATATATATATATATATATATATATATATATATATAAAAACAAGTCTAAATTGAAAACAACGTTCAAACCTGTGATTGCGTTGGATAAAAACCGCAACTTTTATACGTGTGCATGTAAAACAAATTTCGTTATAGAGGGGTCTAAATACAGCACAAACAACATTTTCCAAAAGACCAAAAAAGTGAAAAAGTACATTTTTACAATCCGCATTTGACTAACAGGTCGAACAACGGATGTTCTTAAACCCTGCTGACTGCCATTGACGATTGCCAAAAAATTGATCACAAGATGTAACAAAATGGATCTTGATATTAGTTTAATACCAAACAGAAAACAGTAAACTTGCGGCAAAAATGGTATACCACAAACATGAGGTGCAAAAATTTGTACACCATATCCAGATTTCAACAATTAATGTCTCTTCAGTGATATTAGGGATCGAAACGGTATTTGGAAGGCCATATAATTTACCTCAATTTAGGACAGACTCCTGAATTTTAAAAATCGAGATATGATGAACGGATTATATAAACCGGAGGGAAAATATAATACAATCCCAAACGAAAAAATATATATACAAGTCTAAATTGAAAACAACGTTCAAACCTGTGATTGCGTTGGATAAAAACCGCAACTTTTATACGTGTGCATGTAAAACAAATTTCGTTATAAAGGGGCCTAAATACAGCACAAACAACATTTTCCAAAAGACCAAAAAAGTGAAAAAGTATATTTTAACAAAACGCATTTGACCAATAGGTCGAACAACTGATGTTCTTAAACCCTGCTGACTGCCATTGACGATTGCCAAATAAATTAATCACAATATGTAACAAAATGGATCTTAATATTAATTTAATACGAAACAGAAAACAGTAAACTTGCGGCAAAAATGGTATACCACAAACATGAGGTGCAAAAATTTGTACACCATATCCGGATTTCGACAATTAATGTCTCTTCAGTGATGTTAGGGATCGAAACGGTATTTGGAAGGCCATATAATTTACCTCAATTTAGGACAGACTCCTGAATTTTAAAGAGTCGAGATATGATGAACGGATTATATAAACCGGAGGGAAAATATAATACAATCCCAAACGAAAAAATATATATACAAGTCTAAATTGAAAACAACGTTCAAACCTGTGATTGCGTTGGATAAAAACCGCAATTGTTATACATGTGCAAGTAAAACAAATTTCGTTATAGAGGGGTTTAAATACAGCACAAACAACATTTTCCAAAAGACCAAAAAAATGAAAAAGTATATTTTAACAAAACGCATTTGACTAACAGGTCGAACAACTGATGTTCTTAAACCCTGCTGACTGCCATTGACGATTGCCAAATAAATTGATCACAAGATGTAACAAAATGGATCTTAATATTAATTTAATACCAAACAGAAAACAATAAACTTGCGGCAAAAATGGTATACCACAAACATGAGGTGCAAAAATTTGTACATATATATGTACAGTGTAAATTGTCTTTACCGATCATTGTTTCACAGGTTTCTGTATAAACAATTGCAAGATAAATTGTTTGGACACGACTAGTTGATTTTACAGAATTTGTATTCTCAGATCCAGATGATGGTTTAACCAGTCTGAAAAATCTAGTAGCAAGGATATCTTTTTTAGAAGTTTTAATAAGTTGTACTGAATAAGCAATAGTTTATACTTATTGACTGGGTATGAGTTGAAAGTAAGCTTATTGTCCCCCAGGTGCAACTATTGCCCTGAGGCGTAGCCGAGGGCAACAGTTGTATCCGAGGGGACAATTAACTTACTTGTCCACGAATATCCGGTCAGTAAGTATTTTATTTTACCGAAAGGGACAATAGACAATAAATCTTGGGGCTAAATCAACTATCGTAATATAAAAAGCAGAAACACAACCATACTGTTTCACGTTTACTTCATATATATTCTGAATGCTAAGGCTACGTCCCGCACTGACGTCAACCCTAGATACAATAGGTAAGGCGCGACGTCGTAACTCCCGCGGTATTTTCAACATTATCCAATCCCGTAGCTGCTTTTGAAATTCTGCGAAATATAATGATGCTTGCGGTCAAATAGTTTCACCGAGGTCCAATAGTTGGAAACTATTGACCGGTCAAATAGTTCAACACTTGTAATTTGAAAAATAGTGAAAATATTGTATACTTATTTAATATAGAAAATGATAACTAAGGTATTATACTAATATCTATACATGTGATATGTCAGGTACAAATTTGTTGGGTTGTTACAAAATGAATATCAAAATGATTTACATTATAAAAAAATAAGATGCCTAAATTTTATCTTTTTAGGGTTTACAATAAACATGATACATTTTAATGTACAATAATCTCTCTCTCTCTCTCTCTCTCTCTCTCTCTCTCTCTCTCTCTCTCTCTCTCTCTCTCTCTCTCTCTCTCTCATTAATATAATGTAAAACATATAGTCATATATTATTGTTCTGAAATATGATAAAGTAAACATCAAACTAAGGTAATCTTGTAATGTTTCTGTATCTTTAGTTTGCGTTAATCAGTATGTTTCTTTCGTATTTCCACTTGTTTACTACGTCTCGATGAGGAACATCTAGATGACCATGATGATAATTTTCTCTATACTGAATTATATTATCGATCCTTTGTATTGCCCTTGCTCTTTTGTCTTATACAAAAAGAAAATGAATCAACGTATTCATACAATAATAAATATTACAATATGAAATCGCATACAAATTTTCATTAACAATGTAACTGAGTCAGGATCAGTTACTTACTCGATTAAAACTACTGTTCGCGGCATTTATTTCGTGAAATAATGACTATATATATATCGTTCTTATCAGAGATAATCACAACCTGTGTCAATACGAACTGTTTTAACTGCATACAATTAAATTTTACATATAGAAGTATATCTAAATATATATATAAAATGTTAAATAATATATAAAAAATATATATAAAATACTTTTCCTTTGCAAAAAGGAGTTGGTCAAAGTAGTGAAATCAATAATATCACTTTTTCGTAAATGAATACTTCCTTTCTTTACACAAGAAGAAAAATACATGCGAATGGATAAAACTGAAGTCTGATTGTCATACATCTATAACCTAAATGCAATCCAATAAGTTTAAAATTGCAATCTTCATTACTTTATATTTGTATTTTAATAATACAAAACGTGTTGCACTAAGCGAAGTTTGAACCCCATAAGGAATTTAATTTCCCAATATAAGCTCTAACCATGTATGAAATTTACTCGCCCATTACATATTTTACTTTTTACATATCGTATTAGGTCACTAGCACACTTTGTAACGAATTTATCTTACCAACTATCTTAACTTGTGGCATTCAGACTAGTGAACTATCAAAGTGGTCAAGTCTTCAATATAAATAACTTACTTATATTTGTCTATAAAAAAAATGTTAACAATAACAATTTGCCCCAACCAAATTACACAAATTACAGTGGCAATGGAATAATGTAATGGAAAAGAATACGAGCTTTTTACGTGCATAATTTTTAAAACGGTCGTCAACAAAAGCGGTGGATTAAATCAATAAATGACTTCTAGTTATTATATCACATTTTTGGACTCATCACTGGAAAACTCTTTTTGAGCGTATTGATAACGCCGATAACACACTGCACAGTAGTTACATGTCTCTTTGTGACATCTATCATTGAAATAACAAAATCTTAGATTTGTAGATGCACTTTCTGTTCAAAATCTTACTAATATATTATACTATCAAGATATTTAATCATTCAAGAAGTTCAACATACAATGACGGTTGTTCTAGCGACTTTAACTCTAAATTTTAGTCACGCCGTGGATTCGATGTTTCGTTCTATCTTATATGATTTACATTGTTCTTAGTTTGCCATAATCAAAGTTAATTTTCGTTGTTTCCATAAAACATGTTTCAACGTTGTGACTAGTTTGTTGTACGAATTTTGATTGACTATTTGGTAAGATTTATTTCCGGATTTAATTACCCGCTTTAGCGACACGACGGGTGACACATGTGGATTAGGAACTCGGGTTCGTGTTGTTAACTCGAGTTTTTATGTAAAGTTTTGTTAATGTTGTTTGGCATTGTGTCATTTATTTATGTTTTGTCATTGTACTTTTATTGGACTTCGAGGATTTTCAAATGGTCTCTTGGTCTCTTGGTAATTTTTCTCCTTCTCCGGTGACGCTACTTCCTTAAATGGTCAACCTAAATTCGGACAACAAACTAGATATAAGAACATTCTAACATCAATGCATTTTTTTTATAAAATTTAGTTTTCACCAATTAAGGGTAAAACAAATAATCCTGGGACTAAGTTTTATTTGTTTTTATCTTAAGCTTTGAAACAACAAACAAGCGATTCACAGTCATGTAATTATTATATTTCAAAAGTTAGTCTAAAAATATTCGCAAATACAACCAAACAAATGCAGCCTCTTTTCAATTTGATTACAGAAAACAAGAACATATAGGTTACCTACAAAAGAGGGACGAAAGATACCAGAGGGACAGTCAAACTCATAGATCGAAAACAAACTGACAACGCCATGGCCAAAAATAAAAAGACAAACAGACAAATAATAGTACAGATGACACAACACAGAAAACCAAAGCCTAAGCAACACGAACCCCACCAAAAACTGGGGGTGATCTCAGGTGCTCCGGAAGGGTAAGCAGATCCTGCTCCACATGTACAACATGTACAAAGAGTGATCTTAATGAAACTTCATAAGTTACAAATACCCTGATTGGGTTAACTAACCTGCATTATCAGGCTCGGCATAATAGTCTACCACTTTTTCGATAGCTTTAAAATAGCCAATGCTTTGAGTTCCTCCAAATGCAACCCTCCAATTTGCTATTCCTCCCGATAGGCTACTTAAAAATTCTGGCACTCTAAATGTGGCTTCAAAATAATGCAAAAAGAATTCATATTCTACACCACCTGGGTATAGACCTCTCTTTCGTCTAAAAAGAAAGAGAAAATAGGTTTCAATTAAGAATAAGAAAACGCGTCTACAAATAGTTGCATATACATCATTAAACCATTGTCGTGACGTCAGCCTTTTCATTTATCGTTGATTCTTTTTCTAGAATCAACGCTTCCTAAATCTGTCGCTGGCATGGACTCGCCAAATTATATGTTAATTGGTTCTTATGTGTCCCTAATTTCATTAAGTTTGAATTGGCTAATTTACCAATTTCTGTTCACTAATGGAATTGATTTAAAAACTTATATTTAATTTTTGTAATTTTTATATGCAATCACTGGCAATCGAACCTCTTCTTGAAATTTGTTATGGAAGACTGACATCAACACATCGTGGAACCTCTCGGTAACCAATGCGTTGAAATTTAGATGTTTATTTCATATATATAAATGAACATGTGATACACATTGGTACAAGGGACACACAGGGCGTGTACCTTTATACGTGCATTATAGACAATCATATTATAATATAATTTTGTAGATGCGAGGTTAGCATGGTTAAGTTCAATGAGTTAAAGAGTCATGTTAAAGATAGAGACTTGTCGGTTTATATTTGAATCCCTGTATTCTCGTTGTTGTTCATATTCTTTAGTTTTTCCGTTTGTTTTATTTTGTATGTTGTTGTGGATATTTTTGTAGTTATAACGTGTTTTCCGGTTATATTTGGATTATTATTGCCTATTTCACATTTTTGAAACGAAAATAATTACATTCAATGTGTTCATTTTGTTTTACAAATATTGTATGATTTCATCTGCTTTACTGCATAATTTTCCAAATGTTTATTCGCAGATCCCTATGAGAGTAAATAATGATGTGTCTAGCATTAGGCTTCTTGCTAGAAATTTCGGAAACAGAGTTGTCATATAAACATGTACTTAGAAATACGTTCGAATATGTCTTATTTTGTAAGATAATATTCAGATCCCTGATAATTTAAAGACATACGTGTTACGTTATATTTGTATTTCTCTAACCGATTAATTGTGAAGATATATTTATTATTGCATCGTTGACCATGATAACGTGGTTATTTTAACTCACTTACAAAACGTTCTAATTAAAAAAGGCTAAATTGTTTAGAAGACTTCAACATAATAGTTTAAGTAATAGATACAATGGATAAGCAATGATTCATGAAAACCAAACAATTCGCCCTCCGAGCTCATGGTTTCTTTTTCAAGAATCGACGCTTATTCTTTGTATTTATATTACATATAGTATTATAGTAGTATGCAAATTTTCAGATATCATTTAACCTAAGGGTTGCACTAAGGAGCGAAGGCAAACCATAGTTCAATTCAATATTTCAGTATGTTCTACAACATAAAACTGTTTTATGAGAAAAAAAAAATGTGTTTTTTCATTGATATCAAGAAAGCAAATTCCTTACAGCTAGAGGCCCCAAGAACGCATGTATCGATTACATGTCAATTTTGAATACATTTGATACAATGCCATGAAAATACTTCAAATACTTTAAAGAAAAAAAAAACTCCAGAATTTGTCATATAATCCTTAAGGGGCAATTATTCATCCTATGAGTATATTGAAGATGTCAGGCGTATTGACTGATCTATATATCGTGTCTGGCTTATAAGTGTACCCATTTACCGCTTCTCTGTATTTACTATTGTTTCTGTACCAAGTCATGAATATGGTAATTGTTATCTAATAGTTCGTTTCTATGTATGTTGCACTTCAGTGTTCTGTTGTTTCGTTGTATTCCTCTTATAGTTGATGTGTTTCCCTCGATTTTAGTTTGTAACCCGGATTTGTTTTCTCTCAATCGATTTATGACTACTGAACAGCGGTATACTACTGTTGCCTTTATTTTACACACACTTAAAAACACACAAGAGTTAAAATTCATCATTCAAATACAATAACTCCTATTTTGAGTCTTCTATCAATGTCAGCAACTAGCTACATAAAAGTAGAAAAACCCATAAAATGGATAAAATGGTCTTTCAGGGGCAATTACCTCTATAACGAGTCGACTGTCGATTTCGACCCTGTTAAATTATATGTAGATCTGTAGATCGTTAAAAAAAAGAGGGGCGAAAGATACCAGAGGGACAGTCAAACTCATAGATTAAAAATAAACAGACAACGCCATGGCCAAAAAAGACAAACAACAGTACACAAGACACAACATAGAAAACTAAAGACTGAGCAACACGAACCCCACCAAAAACTAAGCTGATCAATGTTGCTGTTTACAGCTAAAATGGGTTCAAAATCGTCTCTAAAGTGCAAAAACTATTACAGGCTATGTTCACTTATTTGAAAATTATGCCCGATGATATCATGTTTGGCATTTACAGATTTCCTCTTTCTAAAGAAATTTAAAGAAAAATAATAGTCAAAATCGCAAACGTATGACAGAGAAATCCTCGTTCAAGGCCTATAACTCATATAAAGGGTCATCTGAATATATGTCAAAGTTAGTAGATGGTTGCATTGGCAGCAATGTTGGTAAGCAAACGGGATAATCGGACACAAGTTTTAAAACAAGATTACCTTAGGATGACTGAGAGACTGAATATTGCATATCTATGCTTTTAAAATTTTAGAATTGTTCCAGTTCATATCGCACAATACTTTTTTTTTATATTTAAAGCATATCTATGCAGTCTCTATTGTAAATAGCTATATTCATTTTTGAATTTTAGAATTGTACAAGCGTTGTTGCGTTCGGTTTGAATTGTATAAATTTGAGATTGTTATAGTTAAATTAGAATAGATTTATATGATTCATATCAGATCACATCATAATCATACTGATTAAGGATATCTGTAAATATTTATAGATTATTACATTTAATGTTTTCTTTTTGATATATTCATGATATAAGTGTTATTTTGTATATTTTTAGGCGTTTATATATAGTACTTATATACAACTCGTCTAAACATCAGCCCAACAATGTTAGATCTGTAAATTTGCTTTCGCAAATTTTTTGTTCTTCCCTCGCCGGGATTCGAACTCATGCTACTGAGATATCGTGACACCAAATCGCCTGCACTGTATCCGACACGCTAGACCACTCGACCTTTTAGGCTTCACAATAATAAAGCTTTCGGTGGCCGGGTGTTACCTTTCCTCGTCAGTTTTAATCTAGCGTCGTACTTATATATATATATATATATATATATATATATATATATATATATATATATATTAATTATAAGATCCATTTTGTTACATCTCATGATCCGTTTATTTGGCAATCGCCAATGGCAGTCAGCAGGGTTTAAGAACATCAGTTGTTCGACCTGGTAGTCAAATGCGTTTTGTTAAATTATACTTTTCACTTTTTGGTCTTTTGGAAAATGTTGTTTGTGCTGTATTTAGACCCCTCTATCAAGAAATTTGTTTTGGATGCACACGTCTAAAATTGCGGTTTTATCCAACGCAATCATAGGTTTGAACGTTGTTTTCAATTTAGATTTGTTGATATTTTTTCGTTTGGGCTTGTATTATATTTTCCTTCGGGTTTATATGATCCGTTCATCCTATTTCTAATATTTCGACTCTTCAAAATTCAAGAGTCTATCTTAAATTGAGGTAAATTATATGGCCTTCCAAATACCCTTTCGATCCCTAACATCACTGAAGAGACATTAATTGTCGAAATCCGAATATGGTGTACTAATTTTGCACCTTTTGTTTGCGGTATACCACCTTTTCCGCAAGTTTATTCTTTTCTGTTTGGTATTAAATTAATAATTTTAAAAGATCCATTTGTAACAACTTGTGATCCGTTTATTTGGCAATCGCTAATTGGCAGTCAGCAGGGTTTAAGAACATCTGTTGTTCGACCTGTTAGTCAAATGCGTTTTGTTAAATTATACTTTTCACTTTTTGGTCTTTTGGAAAATGTTGTTTGTGCTGTATTTAGACCCTCTATCAAGAAATTTGTTTTGCATGCACACGTATAAAATTGCGGTTTTATCGTACGCAATCATAGGTTTGAACGTTGTTTTCAATTTAGACTTGTTTATATCTATATCTTTATATATCTATATATATGCATTATTGCTGACGAGGGTTGAGTAAACGAAACACGCATGTCTAGTACCAAAACTTTGATATTTTCTTGATTCTTTTATTATTAAGCAATCACAAAGATCAGTATTTTGGTGCAAGTCAACATTTAACTATTACCTTTCCAGTGCCTGGCCCTGACTGATATTATCTCTCTCATCTCCTGCTTTCTTTGATGAGTTGATTTCTTCAAGAACAATAATAAATATCTAAATATTACCATTCTTCAAATACGTCAAATAAAAGCAGCAGATATTCATTTATTTTGTTTTGAAATGAACCAGTATGATGTGGTTACTTGTGATTTGATGAGAAAATGTTCAAACGATAAAAATAAAAACATTCCCAACCACAATTTTTATTAACAAAACAAATAGAAATATAATGCTTTTAACAACAACACACATTCCACACATAATAATCATATGCTATAAATATCACAGCAAATAAACATGATTTGAATAAGAGTGTTTTTTTCAAAATGTTTTTATGATTTATTTTTTTTTTATTCTTTTTGTCACGACTTCCACACTGATCATTAGGTTTTCATTACAATTTTCGAATTAAATTGGATTTCGTTTAAAAAATGTATCTGTAGTACACAAAATTGATTCCTTTGTGCCGGTATCAATCTGCATTCTGAAATGGTTCAAACTTCCATATGTGGTACTTCAGAATCAATCTAGCATGTCAAATTCTATAATCGAATGAGTGGGTATAAGGCTGCCGTAAACATGGTAAACCCTATATGAACAGATAAACGGACAGACGGAGGATAGCATTATATGCAAATTCCCCTTTGTAGCGGTGCTAGCAAATGTCCTAGGGGTCAATTGTACCGCCGGCAAATAAAAATAAGAAGTAATGGTATGAGTGGCGATGAGACAACTCTCCTTTCAAGCATTTTACTGTACTTTATTTTGTAATTCATGTGATTGCATAGCTCAAATATTGGGCACCATGATTGGTTCAAAAAATATCTTGTTTCTTGTATCAATTTATGAAAAGAAAAAAAATATAGGTCAACTTACGATCTTCAACACGAAACCTTGGCAGACGAAACAGCAAGCTATATTGGACCCCAAAATGGACGGTGTGAAACAATTCAAAATTGAAAAACAACGGTCTAATCTATATAAAAAACGAGAAAAAAAAAAACACTTATGAACCACACCAACAAACAACAACCACTTAACAACATGTTTCTGACTGACGACAGGTGCAAACAAATGTAGCGGGTTTAAACTTTATACCCTAACCTGGGATAGTGGTACAACAACAAAACACAAGAACACACTATAAAAAACAAAAAACGAAAAATAAATATAATTAAAAATCAATTGTTCAGAGAACGGTTGAAGGTCTTTCCACATCAATTTTCTAAATTAATGATGAGAAGCTACTTCCGGTTTACTCAAAGTTACTATCGGCGTCCAAACATAGGTTTCTCCATACTGATTTTTTAAATAAATGTTTCTACATATTTATGCCTGAATTAAGGGAGATAATTGTCTATTTCCGGTTTAAGAAATGTCACTTCCGATTTCACAGAATAGCATTCTTCACACTGATTCCAATGATATATGGTTTCATATTCTTTTGACTCCTATAAGATGTCATTGGATTGTTTCAGACCAAATGTATCATATCTTAATCACAATTAGGAAAGCATTTTGCACTCGTTCTTTCATATGTATCTTTGAAAGGGACATAGGACTTCATGAAACAAGGAAATGTCAAAATTTAGAATATGACCTTGACCTTTGACCTTGGCCTCAATTTCATTTAAATGAACCAAGGACATCAAATCAATATACTTTAGGTCTCTATCTCTTACCATTCATGCCATACATTTATATTTTCCTTATGTCAAATACAGAAGGGGAAATAACTCTCATATGGAGTTTTCGTATCGCGTCCGTCAAAATTGGACAAAAACCTGAGTATAAAGCGAGCAATTTGGTAAAATAAATTTGTCGCTTTCTTTTACGGCTACGGAGAATTTCTCATAACAAAGAAAACAGTGTTTGGAAAGATAACTCTTAGAATAAAAAGTCTTCAACTAAACAGGGTCAGTCTCAAAAGCGCTATTACTATTCGATATATCATATGCAAAAAATTCTAGGCGACATCTTGCGTAACCACAAAACAGGACACGAAAAAAATTAGGCGGAAGAAGAAAAAAAATAATCAGAACAACTATTATAGGTCTTTCCACAGAATAGTGGAAAGACTTAAGGAACATCTTCAAACAACAACAACCTATATACTACAGGGGCCGTGTCAATGAAGCTGTTCTAGTACTAGGACATGTCTTAGGATGGTCTTATGACACGTCTTAGTCCTAAATCAGGTTAACGAAAGTCTTTTAAAATCAGACCTGTCCTAAATTTTGTCCTAAAGTTAGGATATATAAATAGGTGTCTTAGGATAGTCCTTAAAATAATGATGTCCGAAAACGAAATAAAAACAACAAATATGGCAAAAACTCATTAATAAAAATACTAATAGAATATTAAACTATTAAAGTTGTGACTAAAATTAAACTCATTAAACAAAATCTTCTTCAATATCTGTTAAAGATTCAATTGTGTTACTTCATTTTGAAGTTGCAGAGAAATTTGACCCATAAAATACTCCCAATATCAACAAAGAGCGTTGATAGTATTCAGTTTGAGTTTTTTGGAATATTAAGCATATTTTGATGCACATATAAATAAATACATTGAGATATTGCGAACTCATTTGGTGAAAATCTTTACTAACTAAAATTGCTTTTCTATATACAAGTTTGAATGAAATGGGCATAAATATAGTAATCCTCCATAAAGTATTGACGATGTCATATTATTACGCTCTTTTAAAATAATTCGTGCTGCCATTTTTAAAGCTTGAAAAATACTATCATCATTAACAACATTGTTTGCACCTTACCAAACGGTAAAATGATAATTTAAATGTGGAAAAAAATAATTTTTTCAAAAACTAATCCTGATTCAATACATGTTATGAAATCGAGTGGACCTACGCACAAAACTAGTTATATATACTAAAATTGAAGCACGAATATCGCATTTTTCAAAGTTTTGTGACTATTTACTTTTGTTGTCGTATGAAATTCATTTATATTTTTTTATCGTATATAATAACGTATCTATTATAGTATCACGTTAAAATTTTTATTTTGTAATTGTTTTTGATAAAAGAGTCCTCCTCCCTCCCTTTACACATATACTGAAATACAATACAACGTATGTCATTGAATTCTCTACAATTTTTTTATCAATAAATAAACGTGGTAGGATGTCCTAAGATAGCTTTGTTTTGCATCCTAAGACATGTCTCAGACACGTCCTAAGACCATCCTAAATAATGTCCTAAGACATATCTTAGGACATATCCTAGGATACTTTCTTTAACACGGCCCCTGGCTTATGACTTGTGACTGGCACATATCTAATGTTGAGGCGTCAAACGTTTTAACAGGCGTCAACCTTAAACCTAGACTAAATAGTAGTGTAACATTACAACAAATTTAAAAGACACACTGTAAAAATTCAATAGAAATAGCTTAACACATTCAAAAATACATATTTAAAAAATCAAGAAAACATACCAGTCAGGAGCCTATGTCCTTTATTAGTATTGTGTATGTTTTTGTTAATTTTATTTCATTAATATTAATATATTTTGGAAACTTCGTGTGATGTCCATTTTCACTGGACTAGTACACAATTGGTTGTAAGACCAGCTAAAGCCCGCATCCGGGTACGGGCTTTTCTTGCTCTGTTGAAGACCTATTGGTGGCCGTCATCTGTTTTCTGTCCTTTGGTCGGGTTGTTGTCTCTTTGACACTTTCCTATTTCAATTCTCAATTTGATACACTGAACGATTAAATTTGATCCATGACACCCTATAATATTAAATAAAAAATGGGAGATGTAAAACAAAAACGTACTAAGGTAAATTTAAATATAATAATTTTATTGTAAGCAGTACGGATATTTTTTTTACAAAATAAATAAATTTGTTGTTCATAGTACGAGAATCAGCACTGTTCAAATGTACATTACCACGGTTTGGACTGTTTTGAGGAATACCGGAATACATAAAAAAAAAAATTCTACAATACATGTATTTCATTTATTGGACCAACCACACTTCAACAAATTATAATCAATATAACATTATGACCAGCTGAGCTACAAATTATTTGTACATTTCTAAATAGGATTATCTGCATATTTAGGCTAAGTCAGCCACCAAGTGTTAGTACATTAATTTTATTGTAGCAATTGTGATAATTAGGTAAACAATGCAGACAACGGACACACGAATTATGCGTACAAATGTATGTTTATTTCGTATTCAACCGTCGTCTTGTGGAAATTATTAATGTTTCAGTGATTGTTTCTTTGGAGGACACATTCTTTCAATATCATCAACATAGTCCACACTAGACGTCAAAGTGAATTTAACATTACCAAAAATCCCGCAGTCAACATCAGATATGTTATTTCAAAACCTATGAATTATTTTTGGGGCTTAACTTAGTCTAAATTTGTATAAAATGCTCCATTTTGAACATTTACAAGACTTTGCCATACGTACAATGTAATTTGACTATTAAATATCATTGAAATGAAATAAAATTTTCCAGTTCTGAACAAACAGACGGAATAACGGACCTCCACTGGGAACAAACATGCAAAGGGCAGCCTAAATAATTTATTTTCAATATATTTGAAATTCCACAAAAATCGTTTGGAGGATTCGTGATGTTTGTACCAGAAAAGAGATATCTCTGTCAATGATGGTTTTATAATACCCCGTTTTTTAATACCTTACAAAATTTAGCTATTTTTATCACCTGCTTTAATATTATTATGACCCCTGCTTTCAAATACAAGTTGTATAAAAAAAAAGTAAAATCACAAAAATACGGAACTCCGAGGAAAATTCAAAACGGAAAGTCCCTAATCAAATGGCAAAATCAAAAGCTCAAACACATCAAACGAATGGATAACAACTGTCATATTCCTGACTTGGTACAGGCATTTTCTGATGTAGAAAATGGTGGATGAAACCTGGCTTTATAGCTAGCGAGACCTCTCACTTGTATGACAGTCGTTTAAAATTCAGTTATATTGACAACGATGTGTGAACAAAACAAACAGACATAATAGGTACAAATGTCAAAAATAGGGGTACAACAGTCAACATTGTGTTATAATCTTAATCACTATAAAAAACAAACAGATATGTAACAAAGAAGCATAAAAAGGCATAAAGATAAAGCACATTAGCAAAAATGAAAAACAAGGATATAAAAATTTACCATAGCGCAATAACACAATGATGGGATGTATAAGTACAGAGCCACGTCATATGTAACAAAATAACACAAAAAGGCATATAGACAGAGCGCATTATCAAAAATGAAAGACAAGAATACAAAAATTGTAGCATAGAACAATAACACAATGACAGGATGTATAAGTACATAGCCACGTCATATGTAACAAAGAAAGACAAAAAGGCATATAGACAAAGCACATTAGCAAAAATGAAAGACAAGAATACAAAAATGGTATCATAGAACAATAACACAATGGCGGGAAGTACAGAGCCACGTCAAATGGATATCACCAAAATCAGATTAAACAGTAAAATTAATATTCATTAAGACAAACAAAAGAATATATAACACGTTATTAAGATGATAAACAACGTCAGTACCAAGAATCTATACTTCAAGACCATCGTGTAGTATTTGTAAAGTTGATACGGAATATTTATCAACAAGGTCTTGGTACCTTCCGATGAACTTTTTAAGAAAAGGACGAGACGTTCTTTGACATACCCCTAGTTCATCAACCTTCTGCTCAGACACTGTCATAATGATACCGAACGGATGTGTTTTTTTTTCTATAAGGTAATATATAAATATAATTGAGATTTTCCAATGACACCTTTCGTAAAATTACTATAAGGTACAGGTCATTGTTGAAAACTGTTCATCACCTTTATTTCGTTCCCACTTGTCTTAAAGCAAACTCTATACCAAATATCAATTGAATCAAATTAAAAAAAGGTTGAATTTATTGCATTTACGAGATCATGCTGCGGAGTGCACACAGGGCGGCCGTCATAGTGGGTCCTGATAAACACTTCATAGTTATGTTTGTGTTTATTGTAAATGAAATTCAATTTTGAATCACAAACTATCCATCGTGTCCATATCCACGAATATGATTAAAATAATTGTTCATGTATTGATACTTCAAATAATGCTTCATTTAAACTAGAAAAATTCGTAAAAACCTATAGCATTAAGTTCAGAAAACAGATATTGCATGATCAAAAGGCTTGTTTTGCCTTTTTATTGTGCGAAGTACATGCGAAGAACATCCTCGCATAGAGACAAATGCAACAGAAGTGTTTATTGACTGCTGTTTAACTTTGAACCAAGAATATTTCACTGATGCGTCGATGGTATATGTCAAGTGCAGTACACACATTTTTACCTATGCAAATTACCCACCCTAATGAATGAAGGCTTTTAAACTATATATAACGCGCGGAACTACAACAAGAGTAATGAATGACTGTTTTTAATTATATAAGATACAGACAAAATTGAATAGAATCAATATTTAGTAAAATGTGAAAACTTGACTAATTTACGTCTGGTATCATTCAAAAGCAGTAGAATAGATAGAAGGAAGACCGAGTACAAAACGAAAAACAGCTCAATTTGAAAGCAGTAAATTCAATAATCGACTTCATTGAGGTAACACAGTGTGCAATCGATGGCTTTTTCGTGAAATAGAAAAAAATATACTAAGTAAACATCAAAACCAACCATTTCTATGCAAGTAGCAAATTCACTAAGAACAATGATTCCGTTTCATATTGATGCTGTGTAAAAAAGAGGGATATATCCAGAAAATATTCAAATTCGTAGGTCGAAAACACACTGACAAATCCAAGGCAAAATACGAATATCGACAAAAAGACAAACAACAGTCTTCAAAACATAACATACAAGTCTAAAAACTAAACATTGAGCACCTCGAACCCCTCATAAGCACGTGGGTGATCATATATGATTCGGAAGGAAAGATGAACAGATTTTGCACCTGTCAAAAGCGATCAGCGATTATTATATTTATGATGACGTAATTTAACTTGTTATTCTTATTTGGTAACATTGAGGATATAACAAGCTGTTTACTGCAAGTAATATGTCAAATTTGTATATCATGCACATAGCCCCTCACTATTACAAATGATATCAAATATCGTTTAAAAACTTGTTATCAATTAGAAAAAAAAAAATGTCCAGTTATAAATATTTTGTGTTTCAAAATAACTTGCTTGCTTACCAGAAGAAGGTGATACAATCAAAACCCAAAGTAACAAGCCGAACAAACTATACATACACCTCATTGCAGAACTGAAATCAAATAAAACATACTGATTACAAAGTTGTAATTGTTGTAATCTCAGCTGGTATACGAGAATGATTTTGAGAAGTAAAATGATAAAATGTATTTAGTAATTGCGACATGTTTGTTCGAAAAGATGTGATTTTACACTGAGGTTTTTTTATTTCTTTAATGTTGAAACATTGATGATAAACACTCAACAATTTAATCGCTTCAATAACTGTTCCTTCTAACTTACGGTTACCGTTATAGATATTACATTTAATTTCGCCAATTTTTACTTGCAAATTATAATTATTTTCAGATTTGAAATGTATTAATGCACACATAAGTAACAACATATTTATATTGGTTGGAAAGGGGACGAGGTCCTAGACAAAACATGGAATAAAGTACACGAACAAATACCTCATACCGAAAGTGAAGGAAAGATATGTTACCAAACACTGTTAATGTTCAATTGTGCATATAATTATATCATTATATTCAAATACTTACGATTATAAGAAGACTTTGCTTTAACCGGGCTAATATGATAATACACCTTCCACAACACACTTTTAAATGCTTTTTGTATCTTATCAGCATGCAAAAATCAACACAGTCGATAGGGTGATGGTGACTTGACATTCACACGTGTCAGTGATAACTTAGGTTTTAGTTTATGTACAATGATCAAAAAGACGAACTCATGCTATCTATAAGTATGTTTATATAGTCCGTACATTCTTGCATTTCCACGGACGAACAAAGAATCAACTGATATGCGTTGTTTCTGATGATAAAATGTACCAAAAATATCTCTCATTGTGGATGTTGTGTTTGCATTACCTATCGAACAACTACAACAGAGGAATTTATAAATAATGCAATCTTAGTTATAAAACAACTTTAGTTAATCTAGATAAAATACGTATCAAATGTCAACAAGTTTTTTTAAACAAAGGCATGTTCAAACACGAAAGTTGTCAATATTCAAGTAATTCCTCGACCGAGTTTCACAATCGTCATAGTTAACAAGTGTTAATCAAAAACTGATATTTCTTACTGCAATTTTGTTTGAATAATCAGCTGATACCACCATATAATTTTTTAATTATTTACATTACAAAGTACAAATATGTTCAAATTTGGCTCCTGAGGGCACTTTTTTTTTTTGTTATACAAAACATCCTGGGATATGATAACTACTGATGTTTAGTGACGTATCAATATCTTGAATAAAAACGAAAAAATGTTGGCACTCTTAATTGATGTGGACAACATTTTGTAAATATTGTGTACCAATATTGTTTTCATTTGTATTATCAAGCTATCCTAAGTTAACGAATGTACTGATAGGGAATATCGGGTTTTTTTTCGCGGGTGTTTACAAAGGACCTACAAAGCGCAAACAATTAACCCCTCGTAAATGTTTCTTCCTGTTCTTAGATTTATAGGTGTTTAAACGTTTATACATAAAATTATGAATTACCCAGTTGAACTTGATATGTAAACTCATTTCAACCTAAAGGTTAAACTACATTATATATCAAATTAGTCTTGTGTGTTGATCGTCAGATCACAAGTGTGTGCATAATTGATTAAGATCTCTGTTTTCATAATAATTAAATTGGCTAATCATACATATAATACCTATTAGCAACATAGCACATGTAGCAGCCAGTTAATGTTTATTAACAATGTCTTATTATTGTTGTTTTAACCCTAAGATTTTGTATGTAGTGAAAAAACAAATTTAAAAAATCACATTTAAACGGATGTTAGCACAAATATGGTTTTTACGGTGATTTTTTTCTGGTGTATTTTCCAATTTAACGAACATTTTACCCTGTGAAATTTAACCTCCCCATTTTGTTATCAAATCGTGAAAAAGCCGGATATACAGCATCTCAGGGATGAGAGAATGGGACTGGATCGTAACCCTTGGCTAGCGAAGATGGATATACAGTATTTGAAACCGCTATATAATTCACATTATGAAGTATAAATATGAATAGTTTTGGTTGCTGGGCACCTATTTGTATTATACAAACCATCCTGAGGTATGAAAACAACGGATTTTATAGCGACATTAGCTACGAGATATAATGAAAAAAATATAACTTTTATTGTCCAATCATTAATGATAGTAAAATAGTGAAATAATTATTCG